>JAJIBD010031126.1:0-210108 GCA_021461705.1 Cryptotis parvus | reverse complement strand
CAGGGCAATAGTATAGCTGGGAGAGTGCTTGCTTTGCATGCCACCCACCTGGGTTGGATCCCTCATTTCCCATAAGGTCCCCTGAGCACTGCTAGGAGTGAGTCCTGAGTGCAGAGCCAGAGTAACCCCTTGAACATTAAAAAGGAAAAGAAAACATTAGCTCCTGGAGTTAGTGTAAGGCTTCAAAGTCTAATCTCTTGTCTATAAATAAAACTGTGGTAATTCTCAAAGGCAAGAGTTGAAGCAAGGTACATTCCTTTTGGTTCTAGAAAAAAGAAACAAAACAAAATGTTTTTGATCGGGTCAAAGAATTCCCCTCTGACCTTCAAATGAGAGGGATTAATGGAACATGTAGTGAAAGCTAAGAAAGTTCTTTGAGCAGCGGGAAGGATTGTGTAGGATGCTCAGGCATGGTGGGAACCCTGTTTTGTGCAGATGTACTGTTAGGGGAAGCCCCTAAAACTAGGTCATGGCAGTGTAGAAATCCTCCTGGTGAGTCTTTTAAATTGGAATATGTTGGTTGTCAGACAAACCGGTGACTCATTCTCCCTCTTCCAAAAGTTGGGGCCTAGGAAGGGCAAGGGACGGAGGGGCATCAGGAGTCTCAGGCAGTTGGTAGAGCTTCACTTCAGCCTTTCTTCTGTTGAGAGAAAACCTTGGAGCATTTGCTCCAGGAGGGTAGTAATCTGGTCAAGGCTCTGGTAGGGAATAAAAAATGCTATTACGTGTCTCTAACTTTTCCCAGTTACCTTAGGGACTGGAGCCTCCATACAGATCAACTCTGAGCCTCGGTACAGATCAACTCTGAGCCTCGCCTCTACTTGGCATTGTGCTCATTTTGGGGACCCCACCTGGGGATAAGGGTAGAATGCATGAAGACATTAAATGCTCTCTGGAATTGTCACTCGCCTTTGGGATTGTCAGCCCTTGCGCTTGCCATGTACTCACTAGTTCTTAATCCTCCTTTATTGTCTGTTTCTGAAAGAAACTCTAATCAACAAATTATTTCTTCTTTCTTTCTTTCTTTCTTTCTTTTCTTTCTTTCTTTCTTTCTTTCTTTCTTTCTTTCTTTCTTTCTTTCTTTCTTTCTTTCTTTCTTTTCTTTCTTTCTTTCTTTTCTTTCTTTTCTTTTCTTTCTTTCTTTCTTTCTTTCTTTCTTTTCTTTCTTTCTTCCTTCCTTCCTCTTCCTTCCTTCCTTCCTTCCTTCCTTCCTTCCTTCCTTCCTTTCCTTCCTTCCTTCCTTCCTTCCTTTCCTTCCTTCCTTCCTTCCTTCCTTCCTTCCTTCCTTCCTCCCTCCCTCCCTCCTCCCTCCCTCCCTCCCTCCCTCCCTCCCTCCTTCCTTCCTTCCTTCCTTCCTTCCTTCCTTCCTTCCTTCCTTCCTCCTCTCCCTCCCTCCCTCCTCCCTCCCTCCCTTCCTTCCTTCCTTCCTTCCTTCCTTCCTTCCTTCCTTCCTTCCTTCCTTCCTTCCTTCCTTCCTTCCTTCCTTCCTTCCCTTCCTTCCTTCCTTCCTTCCTTCCTTCCTTCCTTCCTTCCTTCCTTCCTTCCTCTTTCTTTCTTTCCCACCTCTGGTGGCACTCAGGGTTACTCCTGGCTCTGCACTTGGGAATTACTCTTGGTGATGCTCCAGGAACCATATAGGATGCCAGGGCTTGAACCTGGGGGGGGGGGAATGTGCAAGGCAAGCACCCTACCCACTGTACTATCACTCTGACCCCCAGAACTTGGTTCCTTCACTTTTATCTAGGCACCATCAATTTTAATAACATCAAAATTAATGTTTTAGGAAAATAATATGCTGTGTCATGCTCACCACATCAATGCTCATATCCCAACACCACTGTCTTTAGTTTATTTAGGGCATAAAAGGATAATGTGGCTAGTGACTGCAGCAATGTTAGCTTCTTAGTGAGGCCTTTTAAAACATGTCTCACAGGTGAGCATCTGTCTTTCTTTATCCATCTATCAGGAGACTTTCCTGGCCATAAACCTTTTTGTCGCTTTCCTGCAATCACACTGAGAAATTTTTGCTTTATGAGAGGGTAGTCTCTCAAGAGAAAAAGAAAACTACAGTCCTGGTTGTCTCAAGGAGTTGAATTTATATTCATGCATGTGCTGCTCTCTCAAGTTATTACAGGTACTTGAAAAGAGAAGTCGAGTTAGCTAAAGTTTCCACATAGTCATCCAGAGCCATTATCAGCGGGGAAAGAAGGATGGGGCAGGCAGTAAGGAGGTCATTGAAGTGCCCAGAGCTTCTCACAAAAATTGACATTTCCAGTGGCCAGCCAAATTGGTTTGAAAGTGTTTTTCTTCCTCTGGTCTCAGAGACCATGCTTGTCAGCTAACAGTTGGAACTGATGGATGGCTGAGGCAAAATTCGTGTATGTTCTTTTTGATTCTATAAATGCTGAGTTAGTACTAAATATGCAGCCAACGATGTTCTCTTATTCATTAGGCTCTTCCCTATAAATTTGTGCATTTATAAGAGTTTAGAAAATGCCTTTAAAATTATATTTCATGTAGGTCTTAATGAGCTGTTTCTTTGGACACTCAATTCATCTTAATGAAAGGTTGCTTACAAATTAAGCATAGAAAAAATAAAAAAAAAACAAATTAAGCATAGAATTTAATGTAGTCAAGTGACCTGAATTTTTATGGCAATCAAACTTTGAGGCTATACCCTTAAGTTGAAAATTGTGCCTGAAAATAGTTGTGGTGCTGTGAGTATTGCTTTCAGAGAAATAAGTGACAGGAATGCACTTCTTTCTCCCTAACGAGAAATCAAGGATGTGGTGGCTTTACAGACACATCCAGATAAAGTTTAACTCTGAGAACTTTGATTCCATGATCTCCCCATCTGTTTTCACTTGTTGTAGGACCAGGCGCCCATACAAGGCAATTGATTTTTCCCACCAAGGACCTGCCTTTGTTACCTGGCATCGGTACCATTTGTTGTGGTTGGAAAGGGATCTCAGGTTGGTCTAAGTCATATATTTAGTTCTTCCTGTTTTCTCTTCATGATCAAGACCCATGTCAGTTTTTTGCTTTCTTTGTTTTATTATTGGATCTGATGACAAAAGATGAAATTGACTCAGCACATTCTTTACCTTTAGCGACTCACAGGTAATGAATCCTTTTGCTCTGCCCTACTGGAACTTCGCCACTGGGAGAAATGAATGTGATGTGTGTACAGACCAACTGCTGGGGGCACCGCATCGAGATGATCCAATGTTGATTAGTCAGAACTCCAGATTCTCCAACTGGAAAATTGTCTGTGACAGGTAATGGTTGATGGCTTTACAAATCCAGACACCATATTTGCTTATGTGTGAGATATGACTCATGGCTCCGTCATTTAACATCTGATACATGTTGTATCCTGTTTGTATTTCTAAAAAATTATTTTCTTGATGGAAGTAGGAGTTCATGAAACTCTAAGATGCTCCTTAACTTTAAGAAATAGCAACAGGAAATCACTGTTGGGATTTGAATCTGGGAATTGAATATTATAGCAAGCATGGAAACTGCTTTTTAAGAGTAGATCCTGTGTTTGCTCAAATATTATTTCTACACTTCTTCCCACTTTAAGAAAATTGAGTGTTTATGTAGTTGAGGGCACACTGTTGACAGACCATCAGCACCACCAAAGTGCTAGTAGCTCTCTTCCATGGTCCATAGGACTCTTCCTATTCTATCTATCCATACCCTCCTACCTGGTATAGGGGTCTAAGGGTTTGCTTTTATTTACATCATCTGTTTCATTGTTTTTTTTTCTTTAATCGTACAAGTGAGTCCTGTACTTGTCTTTGTTCCTCTGACCTGTTTCACTTAACATGATGCCCTCTAGTTCCACGCAGGTTGAGGGTAAAGGCAAAATCTCATCTTCTTTTGTAGCTCATCAGCATTCAACTCTCCTAATTTCTTTATCAGCTCTGTTCTTGGTCTGTTCTGGAGTTTTCCGTTGTGAACAGTGCTGCAGTAAACACGGGAGTACAAGTGTCCTTTCAAAATAGTGGTTTTGGGACCTTAGGGTAGATGCCAAGAAGATTTCTGGACCCAGAACTTCTGCCTCATATGGTAGCTTGTTTCTTAATTTTTGAGAAGTGGCCATCCTAGTTTTCATAGAGGTTGAACCAGATGGCGTTCCCATTACCAGTGGTTAAGGCTTTCTTTTCCTCCGTATCCCTCCCAGCCCTGTTATTTTCTCTAGTCTTTTGGGTCTGTGCCAATCTCACTTGTATGAGGTAATAGCTCACCATTATTTTGAGTCGCATTTCCCTGATGATAAGTGAACAGCACTTTTTCATATACGTATTGGTCATCTGCATGTTTTCACTGAGGAAGCGTTTGTTCAGTGACTCTCCAGTTTGGAGGGAGGTTGATTTTGTTGCTGTTGTTAAGTTTTGCAATTGCTTTATATATCTTGGATGTTAGTCCTTTGTCAGATGAATGATGAGCAAATGTTTTTCTTCCAATCAGTAGGGGAGATATAGTATTTCTAATTTTCTTTTTTCTTGTGAATTTTAGCTTAGATGACTACAACCAACGTGTCACACTGTGTAATGGAACCTATGAAGGTTTGCTAAGAAGAAGCCAAGTGGGAAGAAACGGTGAGAAATTGCCCACCTTAAAAGACATACAAGACTGTCTGTCTCTCCAGAAGTTTGACAACCCTCCTTTCTTCCAGAACTCTACCTTCAGCTTCAGGTTGGTCCTTTGAGCTCTGCTCATCTGGGGGGGTCACAATACATTTCATATAATCATTCCTGTGCTTATAATGAATGGGAAGGAAATCCAGGTATTGAGAGGCATTTACAAAGCTTAGTGAGGAAGGGGGCTTGATCCAAGAGGATATCAGGACCCCCCTCCTAGGGGAAGTCATGCTCCGCCGCTGTAACTAAGAGTGTCAGCCCTAAGCTGGGCTGGAGGCTGTGAGGTTGTGAGGTGAAGCACCAGCACCTCACCTGCAAACAAGGGGTGAAGCTTTGTCTTTTTTTTTTTTTTGCTTTTTGGGTCACACCTGGCGATGCTCAAGTGTTACTCCTAGCTCTTCACTCAGGAATTACTCCTGGCTGTGCTCGGGGAACCATATGGAATGCCGGGATCAAATCTGGGTCGGCTGTGTGCAAGGCAAATGCCCCACCCACTGTGCTATTGCTCGGACCCTTTAATTGTCTTCTAGTGTGGGTATTCCAAAGCCATCTTTTCCCATCCATATCTACATGTATAGTCTTCAGAACCAACATACTCATTGGCTATAGTATCTTAAAATAGTTAAGGGATTAAAGAGCTAGCCCAGGGATAAAACAATAGCCTTGAATGTGGCTGACACTGAATACAGTCCTGCACCTCTAGGTGGAGCCTCTGACTCCCATCAGAAGTATTTAATTATCCTCTTAAGTATTTAATTATCCTCTTTCTTATTCACTTATTTTTTTATGTCAATGAATCATCCATTTAGTTACTTTTAATGTTGGCGCATACCTATCAGTGCTTCGGTTCTACCAGTCAGTTTTGTGCTCAGGTGCCACTCCCAGCTCTGCTCTCACGGTCCCTGCAGTACCAGAGATCCAATGTGGGCCTCTTGACTATAAGCATGTGCTCAGTACATTTTCTCTCCAGCCTCATATTTCTTGTCTGTTAAGAAATGTATTAGCCAGACACAATATTAGAACCTGAGAACTCAAAGTGTTATAGACTAAGCTCAATTCAAATTATAACACAGCAGTGACATTATATTTTGAAACTCAAAGACCGACTAATAATTTCCTTCCTCTAATATGACTCTAAAAATTATGAGATGGCTATTTTGATATAAGCAATATTTAAAACAAAGAAGGATGGAGCTCCAAAAAAGATTGGTAGGGGGCTGGACTGGTATTACAGCAGGTAGGGTGCTTGCCTCGCACACAGCTAAACTGGGCTTAATCTCCAGCATCCTATATGGTCTCTGAGACCTCCAGGTGAGATCACTAAGTGCAGAGCCAGGAGTAAGCCCTGAGCACCACTGTCTGGCCCAGTAACACACACACACACACAAAGAGTGTGTGTGTAAGGTACAAAGAAAGATAAAGAAAAATAGTAAATAGACTCAGATTTCCAAAGTGCATTCTTTCTTTCTTTTTTTTTTTTTTTTTTTTTTGCTTTTTTGGGTCACACTCGGCAATACTCAGGGATTTCTCCTGGCTCTGCACTCAGGAATTACTCCTGGTGGTGCTCAGGGGACCATATGGGATGCCTGGGATCGAACCCGGGCTGGCATGGGCCGGCCACAAGCAAGGCAAACACCCTATCCACTGGACTATCGCTCCGACCCCAAGTGCATTCTTTCTTTACTGTGTGTAAATTATACAGTGGGACAGGCCACTGAACTCAAATATAGAGGTTGTGCTAAAGTGTAGCTTGCTTTGGGGTTCAGAGTTTATCTCAGGGTTGAACTTTAAACTCTGTATAGGGTCAAGGTGAGGTGCAGGGTGACATTTAAGATTATTTTGAAAAGGATCATTTTGTTTTATTGTCATGAAATGCTGCTATCCCAGGGTACAGTCCATCTAGTTTTGAGTGAAGGGACTGATTATCTGACTGTGGTTCCCAGGTCACCATAATTGGTGTCATCTGGGAGTCAATTTGAAATAAAACTTATTAGGATCCAGCCTGTAACCACTGAATCAGAAACTCTGGAAGTGGGGCATAAAATATGTGTTTTCTCCAGTGATTCCAATGTATACTTAAATTTGAGAATCACTGACTTAGAGTATGGGCAATTAGAATTTCTTGCAAGTGGAGAGGAGAAAAAAGAGAAGGAGAAGGGAGTTTGAGGATATATCTAGAATGCTGAGAAGATCACAGTCAAGCTGTAGAAGTATTTTATGTTTATTGTTTATTCAAAAATATTTGTTGATCATAGACCAAATGCTGGGCCTACTGAGTCTTAGAAGCAAACAATCTGAAGAAAACATAGCTTTTACCCTCTAGGAGTTCAGAGTCTGGCATGGAAGAGAGTTCAGAAGGTACATAATTGTCATCTTGTACAAAAAGATAGAATCCATGCGGGTGCATGCACAAATCATATGAATCAAGATTCCTTTTCAAAAGATCACTAAAGGTTGGAACTAATTACTAGTTAATTTGCTTTTTCAAAGCTTCCTAGATTTCCACACAGTCTTTTTTAGAAATCCATTGTCTAGGCAGGGTACCATAAAAAGAAACTCCATAAGTCCTTGACTGTTGTTGTGCTTATTTTTCTCAGGAATGCCCTGGAAGGGTTTGATAAAGCGGATGGAACCTTGGACTCTCCAATGATGGGCCTTCATAACTTGGTTCACTCCTTCTTGAGTGGGACAAACGCTTTGCCACACTCTGCTGCCAATGATCCCATTTTTGTGGTAGGTTCAAAGACTTGGAATAGTCCAACAATTTTCTAGCTATTAGACTGCATCTATTTTCTTTTCAATAAGATGAAGATTTGGTGTATGTTTTATTCTCTGGTTAAACAATGAGATGGATGCATATAGAAATCAATTTTAATCAACACCATGGTGATGGTTGGATAACATTGGAAGTGTCTCATCAGAAACCCACAGCTTTGACCTTAGACAGGAACTGGGAGTCCGGAGAAGAATTAATAAATAAGAAATTTAGAAATGGTTTCCTACTTTAGCATGCATTACCATGAATTAGATTAATGAGAACAGATTGTTCATTGGTGACTTGAGTTGGGTTGAAAACTGGTGGTGGAATGGAAGACCTGAGCAGTGCCAGAGCCCTTCCATGAAAGAGGTGGAAGAATCTATGCAGCCACTTGGCACTTGGGGAGCATGGTAGAGTCTATAGCTCCCTTTCATGGTGGTTACTGAGCCCCCACCTCACGGTACTACAATAATGTGAATATTATATTTCACTATAATATTCTCCACATATATTCTGACTAGAAAGGAGCTGCCCCTTCTTGCTGTTAGAATATCTTGGTGTCCACTCTGGAGAGCCTCTTCTATCCAAAACACTACTTGGAAAAAGTGTGGGCACCCTGGATGTCCAAGAATAGAGGCTTCACTCTTTCTGTGATGACTTTTCAACAATGTCTGAGCTGAAGCTGGTCTTATGTTCAAAGTTGCACGCAGCCTAGCCTTAAGTTTATTGGAGAGGAAAAGGGGGACACTGGGCCACCGCCCACCTTCCACTGCAGGAGCCAGTTGCTGGGATGCTGATGGAATAGGTTAGGTTGGGTCCATTTGAAAACCTAAAGGTATATTCAGCTATTTCTCTGATGAGAAGGAAACAGGAAATCCCACTCGAGCTAATCTGGGATTTAAAAAATAACCAGTTAAATAAAACAATAATTATCATACCCCCATGAGATACACGATTACAAAGCTGTTCATGATTGGGCTTCAGTCATACAGCGCTCTAGCACCCATCCCTCCACCATAACTAGTTAAATCTTAAATTACTGAGAGTCTTGGAAGTACAGTTGGCTTTGGGCATTGCTAGGTCTGACGGTACAGATGTAAGCTTTCTGTCTCAGTGTTTATCCAGTATCTTTCTGTGTGGAAGCTGGGGTTGCATTGGCAGCCACAGGGGTGCTTGCAATCAGCTTAAGACTTTGCAGGGAAAAATATCTGTCATGTTTTCATCCCAGCAGCAACACAGCATCTGGGTTACCAGCCTACCCAAAGCCAATCAGTGTGGCCAGGGGAAAGAGGTTTTCTGATTGTCCAGACTAAGGTCACATGGTCCTCCTAGTATAAGGTGAGGTAGAGGTGAATGAATCCAGAACACACAAGTATTCATGGTTTCTTTGCAGGAAAGAAAACTTCTGTGAGACGAAGAGAGGCAAGTGGGGAAGGGTTGCATGGTATCAGAGTCACAAATATTTTTAATGAACACGAAAATCACATTTGAAGTTGTTTGCTAGCAGGTGCACAGCCGTGAGAGGGAAATGCCGTATGCAGAGTGTTTCTAACAAGAGAGGACCTTCACAGTTATTTAGGATTCCAACTGGTGGGAGCCAGAGAGTGTGTCAGTGGGTGAGGGCATGCCGGGCATGCCTGGCACGCAGGGGCGCTGGGCCAAATGTGCTGTATTTGCATGGCGAAAACCTCCTCCCCACCACCCAGTCGAAAAGGGTTACCACCTCCCTTGATATATTTCAGCCTTATTTCTATCTCAGTTTAAGACAAAAGGAAAAACCAAGGGCACTTGGCCAGGGGACTGTAAATGATAGAATTCAAGGTTTTAGTAGTTTTAGACTATTACATTCACTTAAGAGTGGCAGACCCCGAGTCGGTTTCAGGACCACATATGGTCTCCCAAACTCTGCCGGAAGTGATCCCTGAGCACAGTCAGATGAATGCTCTGAGCACCTACAGAGGTGGCCCAAAAGACAATATATTGTCTAGAAGGGGCCTTTGAGACAAACACAATAGAAGCACAGGGCCAGGGGAAAGAGGTTTTCTGATTGGCCAGACTGAGGTCACATGGTCCTCCTAGTCATGGTCACATGATCCACATGGATCAGGATCACATGATTCTGGTTGGCTTTGGTGAATGCCCCTTAGACAAAGGCCATGGAGAAACCCATATGGTGAAACATGGTTGGTTGGTTGCTTATTGTTGCCAGAAAATGGAAAACGCATGAAGTGTCTCAGGTATTGGAAAAGACTTTTGGTCCGAGGCTATTCTAGCTGATTTGGACCTGGGGTTGAGGAATCGGGTAATTCTGTAACTTAGAAATTCTTTGTTTCTTTGTTTGGAACTATCCAGTGGTACTCAGGGTTTATTCCTGACTTTATGCTCAGGGATACTCCTGGCTGGCTCTGTGACCATATGGGATGTTGAAACTGAGCCCAGGTCAGCTGTGTGCAAGCCAAGTGCCCACCACTTGGCTTATTGATCAGGCCTCCACCCTAGGAATTTTTCCCTATAGGAAAGGAAATGTACTAGTATGAAATTTATTCTTATAATTTCTTTGACACTATCTAAAGCATAATATCTGTAATACCACTTAATATCTGTAATGCCACTTAAAACATAATGCTTGTAAATGTCACTATATGTAACACTGTTGAGTTAGACCAACATTGTAGCCCTTATCTTAGTTAACATGTGTGCTAGGACAAAGTGAGTGGTAATTATCTAATGATCATTGAAGTGATTTTTTTTTTTTTTTTTTGCTTTTTGGGTCACACCTGCAATGCTCAGGGGTTACTCCTGGCTCTGCACTCAGGAATTATTCCTGGCGGTGCACGGGGGACCATATGGGATGCCGGGATCGAGACCGGCCGGCACAGGCTGGCCGCATGCAAGGCAACGCCTCTACCCGCTGGGCTATCGCTCTGGCCCTTTTCCCCTTCTTTTGGGTAGGACTCCTCTCGGCTGAGATCCTTTCTCTTTGGTGGGAGGCGTGGGCTCTCTTGTATGGTCCAAGTTCTCACCAGAGCGAGAGTTCTTTCATTATATTGGATTACGGTGGTAAACTTCGCAGACATGGGGCAGAGCTGCTACTGGCTCTCCCTGTGAACAGCCGCTCATGAGGCGCCCGGAGGATGGTGGGTTCTAGCCCTGGCCCACCATCCCAGCAGAGCCTCGCATAACAGAGCGACCCCCCACACCATGGAGGGCCTCCATTTTCCACATCCGGACTTCTCTCTCGGGTCAGAACTCCACCCAGCAGACCAGCCTATCAGCGCCCCGGCTCATCGAAGTTCCACCCTGCAGCAGTCTTTCTTAAATCCGGCTCAGGTATGCGCGTCCAGAGACTCTGCAGACATGGGGGCAGAGCTGCTACTGGCTCTCCCTGTGCCCAGCCGCTCATGAGGGCACCGGGAGGGATGGTGGGTTCTAGCCCTGGCCCACCATCCCAGCAGAGCCTCAACAAGCCAGAAGACCCCCACTCCATGAGGGCCTCCATTTTCCACATCCGGACTTCTCTCTCGTCAGACCTCCACCCAGCAGACCAGCCTATCAGCGCCGGCTCACGCAGCCGCTGCGGGCTGCGCCGTTCATCAATAAAATGCTGGACTTAGAGGTGCCTTCAAGAGTATGCTACCTGCACGGCAGAGCCTGGCAAGCTACCCGTGTTGTATTTGATATATGCCAAATACCAGTAACAATTATAGACCTCATTCGGAATAGATTGGGGCTCTTTATGTTCCTGGAGCAAGTAGATGCCTTGGGGCTCTACTAGCATGAGACAGGACATATGGAGATGTTACTGGGGCCCTTGGCAAATCGATGATGAATGGGAAGACAGACAGTGAATTATCTAATAATCAGCTTTGATATAATCTGAAAATACCCTTATGTTTGCAAGTCTTACAAAGAACAGTTTTTTGTTTTGCCTTTTATATACCCCTTATTTATAAGTTTTATTGTTTGATACAAGTATTAAGTGATACTATAGATTCCGCCCCCTACCCCCCCACCACCCCCAGCCATATGAACATTATCTTCCTGTTATCTTACTCCTGGATAAGGATCAGAGAGGGCGATTTAACAGATTTAGTTACTCATCTCCTGCCCATACACCCTCATTCCTCAGTTTCATTTAGCCTTGGTTACCTTCTGATCAGTCCCATCGACAAAAAAGAGTCCCACTGGCCAAGGGAGAGAAATGAAAAAGGCTAGGAGGGGTCCCAATCATGGTGACAAATAGCTCTGGTGGTCTCAGACTACCAGGGAGGCCCCCAAATAAAAAATGGCAAAATCAAGTACAGTCACATTGTGGATTGGGCCTTCAACATATGTACTTGGGGGAACTGGGAGGATTCAATTCATAGCACAATGCCCTTAAACCGTCACTTGACAGCAGTGCGATTTTCTGGACTCCTGGGTGCCCACAGAGCAGAGAGTCAAAGGGCGTCGATTACACATCAAATTAGCCATGCTTAGCCCTGACTTGTGCATCCTTGGGAGCCTCATTAAACTCTGTGGAGTCTGTTTCTCACTTCTTACAGCGCATCCCCCGGGCCAAGCTTAGTGTAGGGGAAAGTGTGCTCAGTTAAAAACAACTCCTCATAAGCTCAGATAATAGGAAGACGCTCTCAAAAGTGCCAAGGACAATATAAGTGTTATCAAAAAAAATAACACTGTTTTTTATGGAAGTCAGTGGGAGAAAATTAGAGAATCATGTGCTGGCTTTGCATTTGCTAACCTTAGTGAAGGGTCCTTACTGTCTCCTCCAGGGCAGGCGGTTGTGGCTACAGGCAAATTATAAAGTCAAGCCCAGAGTCAAAGATTGTTCCAGGATGATTTATGATTTTTATTACACCCAGGGTATTAAAAAGAAGATACAGAGAGGCAGAGGGCGATGTTCCCAGTGATTCTCAGCTTACCGGTGCTGGAAGTGGAGGGAGCTTTCTGGGCTTCCTGATCAACCAAAACATACTAAGAGTTTCAAGAATTCCAAGCAGCTCATGGAGCTGTTTCTTATTCCTAAAAAAGTGTTTCTCCCTCATGTTGGTGCAATAGTAATCAAGGCAGGAGCTGTTCAAATAAGGGCCACTGAGCCCAGCTCTAACAGTGTGTGTGTGTGTTTTTTTTTTTTTTTTTGCTTTTTGTGTCACACCTGGCAAATGCTCAGGGGGTTTCTCCTGGCTCTGCACTCAGGAATTACTCCTGGCGATGCTCGGGGACCATATGGGAGCTCGCGGATTGAACCCAGGCCTGCACAGGCCGGCGGAAGGCAAACGCCCTACCCGCTGGGCTATCGCCTCCGGCCCCCAGTGCGGTGTTTATAGGCGAGTCTTCTGCCATTGGTTCTGTGAGGTGCCTCCCTCCTTTAGTGGTCCTTTTGGGTCTCATCATAGCCATCAGCTCTTGACAAGCATCTATGGTGTCTTGTCTCTCTGTATCTGTGTATCTATTGATCTAGATGGTATATCCCTTAGTACATTTTAAGTAGAACATATAAATTCATATAAACATATATGAATGTATACATGTAACTCTATAATTTGAACAAAATCATTATTGTTAAAGCTTTGTTGATTTTCTTCTTTTTCTTTTATTCTTTTCTCCTTCTCCTTCCTCCCCCTCCTCCTCATCCCCTTCCTCCTTCTTCTTTTCCACTTTTTTTCTCCTCCTCCTCTTCCTTTTCCTCTTCTTCAACTTACTCCTCCTACCCTTCCTCCTCCTCCACCTTCTCCTCCTACTCTTCCTCCTCATCCTTTTCCTCCTCCTGCTCTTCTTCCTCTCTTTCCTCCTCTTCCTCCTCCTCATTTTCCATCTGCTCTTTTGCTTTTAGGCCACACAGGCAGTGCCCAGGGATTATTCCTGACTCTGCACTTAGGGATCACTCCTGGTCAGGCTCCAGGGAACACAGGGGATGCTGAGGGTCAGCTGAGTGCAAGGCAAGTGCCCTACCACTGTAGTGTTGTTATGGCTCCCTGCAGCTATTATTTCTAATGTGATAGCATTTTATTTGTATTTTTTGATTGTCATTCATATTTATCCATTTAAAATATTTTATTATACCACCATGAGATACACAATTACAAAGATGTTCATGTTTGGGTTTCAGTCATACAGTGTTCCAGCACCCATCCCTCCACCAGTGCCCATTTCCCACCACCAATGTCCCCAATTCCCTCCCTAGCCTAGCCTGCCTCTATGGCAGGATGGCAGGTTCTTTACCTCTTTTCTCTCTCTATCTCTCTTCTTTCTCTCTCTCTTCCTTTTTGTGATAGCATTTTAGGGGGGTACAGTTTCGTACCGTGATAAGAATGCTACACCCATTACCAAATAGAGGTTCCAAACTTCTTTGGTTCTACTTTCCCCCTTTCAGAAGAAATAAATCACCCAGTATCCCTCTGGATACCTACCTTTTATAAGGGAGTTAACAGAGAGTGCCCCCTAATTGCTCCCAAGGCTATGGCCACCCCACTTGCAGATTACCCAGGATGATTCCAGAGCCCCTAACGTGCAGAACCGTCACTCCCAGAAACACGGTGCGGCCGTCACACTGTCAGAACCTCCCCGTCCCTCCCCCCACTCTTAACTTCCATTCCCTCTGCTAACTGCTGCGTGTTTCAGTCTAAGAATTAATTTCTTTGTGTTTTACCAGATCGTTTGCTTCAGATGTTTATATTCCACACATGAGTGAAAAGTGAAAACACCAAATAATTCAATAATTTCCTTCTTTTCTTGCCTTGTTTTGTTTATCAAACTCACCATAATTTCCATCCACATTGTTAAAAAATGCATAGGTTTCCCTCCTTCCTCCCCCTTTTTTTGGGTCTTGCCCAGCATTACTCCTGCGATGCTCAGGGTAACTCCTGGCTCTTCACTCAGGAATTACTCCCGGAGGTGCTCATGGGACCCTATGGGATGCCAGAGATTGAATCTGGGTTGGCCACTGCCAGGCAAACACCCAACCCCTTGTGTTATTGCTCTGGCCCCCAGTTTTTAAAATGACTGAGAAATACTCCTTTGAGTATACCACAACTTCTTTATCCAGTTAATCCACCAGTCAAGGAGTATTTAGATAGACTCCCATGGTTTGGCTGTACACAATTTATTTATTATTATTATTATTATTATTATTCTTTTTTTTTGCTTTTTTGGGTCACACCCGGCGATGCTCAGGGGTTACTTCTGGCTCTGCACTCAGGAATTACTCCTGGCGGGGGACCATATGGGATGCCAGGGATTGAACCCAGGCCAGCACAGGCCGCCGGCGTGCAAGGCAAACGCCCTACCCACTGGGCTATCGCTCCGCCCCAAGTACAATTTATTTTTGTAAAGGAAAAGCCATGCTGCCATGTGGCATTCCAAAATATAAATCAAATTGAGATTATACCCCAAGTCTCTTTATCTCTTTTTATTTCTGTCAGACCATCAACCATTCAGTGCCCACGGGGCAGAGCCCCTGGGTGTAGACAAGCCTGTCTCCTGTCTGCCACCTGCCAACTCATTTATCTCTTTATCCTATGAAGGGAGAAAGTGGTGATGCAAATAACTTGATTTTCAGCTGATGCCAGTAACTTGACTTTCAGCTCCCAAGTCTCTAGAATCCCAGAATTCCCTTCTTTTGAGGGAGCCCACTAAGTGTGCAGGACTCAGCTTCGCCTCACTGTGTATAGGCACTTAGAAAGTGGTTTTCAAACTTTGTCCATGCCTGGTTGGATGTCAGTGGCGCAGCACTCAAAGCTGATGCTGGAGAGAAGGTAGCCTTGGATGTCACATGAGCAAATGAGGACTCACTTGATCACTTGATCACTTGAATCCCGTTATTCATCGATTTGCTCGAGCGGGCGCCAGTAACATTTCTATTGGACCCTATCACATGCCAATGTAGCCCAATAGCATCTGGTTGATTCAGGAATATGAAGAGCCTCAAACCGTTCCTTCAGGGTCTTTACAAGGAAGTCTGACCATCTTGTAGGTGGGCGGCCACGTGATCTTTTGACATCCCATGGGATCCAGTCGGTAATGGCTCTAGTCCAGCGGTTGTCTCCAAATCGCATTACATGTCCAGCCCATCTGATTTTCGATGCCTTGGCAAATGAGACAGCGTCCCTGATTCTGGAATAGCGATGGAGGTCAGAACTCCGGATTCCTTCTCTCACTTGAGTGAGGTGTGATATTCCAAGCATAGCTCTTTTGATTCCTCTCTGGGAGACCCGAATAGAATTCTCATCCTGCTTTCGTAGGGCCCAGGTCTCTGAGGCATATGTTAATGCAGGGAGAACGGTGGAGTCAAAGAGATATATATTGATATTGACCTCAATATCAATATATATTGAGGACTCACATCTCATAAAAACATGAAATGTTTTTATGTTCATGGGGCTGGAGCAATGGCACAGTGGGGAGGGCACTTGCCTTGCATGCTGCCGACCCAGGTTCAGTCCGCAGCAACTCATATGGTCCCCTGAGCACCACCAGGACTGATCCCTGAGTGCACATCCAGGGATCTGTAACCCATTAGCATTGAAGGTGTGGCCCCAAAACAAAAAAACATACCAGTGTGTGAATCCCACTTGATGGCCAGTGTGTGAACCCTATTTGAAGGTAGACATTGCCGGCCTCTACTCGAGAGATCAACAGTTCTTCTCTGCAACAGGAATCACTCTCCTGTCCTATTGATCTTCGAGCTTTAGGTGGAAACCCCTGTTACGACCCCATGGCCGAGCAGCCATGTAAATTGCACATAGTTTACACGTACAAGCTTTGTAGTCCTCCTTGTCTTTGTAACCTTGACTATTCTAATTTTGGTTTTCTTTGGTTTCTAATTTTTTGTTGACTATTCTAATTTTTGTTTTCTTTGGTTTGTTATCTTGTTTACAAAAAATAGACAAACACCCATGGCATTTTCTTTGAAGGCACAGAAGAAATAAACTTTTGGCATTAGTTTTAGACTCCACAGTTATTTTAGGCTATTCACAAAAATAAAGTTCATGTTGAATCCAATTCATTTTTCTTCCCTCAAATTCCCTCACCTTCAAGCAAAAGTACTTAAGTCAACAGAGTTATGCTTCTGAATCTCTAATGTATGTACAAGATGGTTTATGCAAAAGACATTGCATACACCGGTCTCTAACATTTTCTTCTTTTTTTGGTAAATCTCTTTGAGTAAAAGAGATATCAAGTTGCATATGATTACAATTCTAATAATTCTCAAAGCAGTGAAAGAAATACACAAGTTTCTCATGGAAAATAAAGGTGAGGCCACAGGAATACTAAGTAGTGCTGTAGTCAATGTTATATTAGATATAACCTGGAAAGAAGAAAGTGAAAAAGGAGAGAAACCACTAGACTATAAATAGCTCAGTTAACCGCCATAAAAGAAACTATGTAAGAGACTCATAATTTTCTTTGAGTTCCTCAAAATGCTATTCTTAAGCATTTCTGATGTTATCCTTTTAAAAAAGGGTACATTTGGCGAGTTCTAATTCTTTCGGTTCCTCAGTGACTGGGGGACTCTTACCTGCATAGTAAATGCTCACTGGACTGTTCCTGTTTGTTTTCCTCATACACTAAAATTCTGTATGGGATGTGACATATAAGTAGCCTTATTTACCATTTATATTTCTTTAACATGGCAGCCAATTGGATGAGATAGATTTATTAGGGAGATGAATAGGTCCGTAGGAACATAAAGCCAGACAGAGAAATGGAGTTTCTGCAAACAAAGACCAGATGGATGTTATTAGCCAATCCTGTAAGACACTTTCTGATGCAGCCATAAACACAGTAAAATTAATAGGTCACAAAACAAGTGTAAAATACTTATACGTATATATGACTTTATGTGAAAAAAATTTTTAAATTTTAATTTAGTCACAGTGATTTACACTTTTTATACTCTCAGAGGTAGGATTTTATGCTGCAGCTTTCCAACACTACACTACCCACCAGTGACTACTGTCTCAGGGTCCTCGTCTCTTCCACTGCTTCCCCCCACGTCTCTTACACTGCCATGCTATGCTCTGTTCTATAGATCAGTCCTTAGATTCTCTTGGTTTTGACCATTGCTTTGAAAAAAAATTGAAGGGAGCCAATTTCCAGAGGTTTATATTCTCCCCAAGAGGAAGACATTTAGAAATGGATGGATTTCTTTCTTTGAAAAAAAATCCCAACTTATTTACTACCATAAGTTATTAAAATAAAGCTAATTTTTTTAATTTTAGGATCAAATCCAGGACCTTATATATGCAGGGCATAGAGCCCTAATGCTGAGATATATTTCCTGTCACAATAACGCTGTTTACAGTGAGTTTTAGTTTGTAAAGAGTTTTGTGTGTGTGTGTGTGTGTGTGTGTGTGTGTGTGTTTGGTGATTACAGAACCATTGGTAAAGTCCATAAGTCCATTGCAATTTTTCTGCTTTGGTTTCATATTCTGCATTTATGTTGTCAGTTTGCCAGGCTAAGCTACCCGTGTCATATTTGGTATGCCAAAACCCAGTAATAATTATAGACCTCATTCTCATGACCTGAAGGATAGGTTTGAAGCTCTACATGTTCCTGGAGCGAGCAGATGCCCTTGGGCTACAGTAGCAAGTGACAAGACATATGGAGATGTTACTGGCGCCCGCTTGAGCAAATCTCTGAACAACAGGAAGACAAGTGATGCAAGTGATACAAGTGAAGTTGTCACAGTTATAATGCGCACATTAGGTCATTACATACTTCCTGAAATTTCTTGGCTGGGTGCCTCCCAAGCTATGCTTAGGGGGAGAAGTTTTCCCTTCTCCGCAATTCTTGATCAACTGGCCCGGCTGCTTAGTGCTCTGTGCTGAGGATGCAGAGCTGTCCAGGCCAATATTGTCTAGGACCTATATATCCTGGTCCTATGATGTCAAGGGTCTAAAGTGGCCAGGGAACCTCGTCGCCATCTTGACAGGGGCTTTCAAGACCTGGCACCTGCTTATTCTCCAAGAGCCATTTGTTGTCAGGGCTTGGAGTCTGATCTTGCATTCTTTGCCTGAGATGTTAAGATTTTAAGGTTTAATATGAGATTTTAAGCAAATAATGCATATTAGAGGTTCAAGTGAGTAAGACATAAAAGAAAATCTCTGGCTCTCTACTGTTTCCCAATTTCCAGATGGTCATTTCTCATTCTTCCAGATGTATCACCGTCTTCCCATTCATCGTCGATTTGCTCGAGCAGGCACCAGTAACATCTCCATATGTCCTGTCTCATGCAAGTAGAGCTCAAGGGCACCTGCTTGCTCCAGGAACATAAAGAGCCTCAAACCATTGCATCAGGTCATGGGAATGAGGTCTAAAATTGTTACTGGTATCAGGCATATCAAATAAGACACAGGTAGCTTGCCAGGCTCTGCTGTGCGGGTAGCATACTCTTGTAGTCATCTCAAAATCCAGCATTTATTGATGAACGCGCGCGCCCGCAAGTGGCCACGCCGAGCCGGGCTGTGATAGGCTGGTCTGCTGGGTGGAATTCTGACGAGGGGGAAGTCCAGATGTGGAAAATGGAGGTCCTCATGGAGTTGGGGGGGGTCGTCTGACTTGTTGTGAGGCTCTGCTGGGGTGGCGGGCCAGGGCTAGAACCCGCCATCCCTCCCGGGCACCTCATGAGCGGCTGGGCACAGTGAGAGCCAGTAGCAGCTCTGCCCCATGTCTGTCTCTGGATCTGCATACCTGGGCCGGATTAAAAAAAGACTGCAGCAGGGTGGATCTCGATGAGCCGGGCTGTGATAGGCTGATCTGCTGGGTGGAGTTCTGACGAGGGGGAAGTCTGGATGTGGAAAATGGAGGTCCTCATGGAGTGGGGGTCGTCTGGCTTGTTGTGAGGCTCTGCTGGGGTGGCGGGCCAGGGCTAGAACCTGCCATCCCTCCCGGGCACCTCATGATTGGCTGGGCACAGTGAGAGCCAGTAGCAGCTCTGCCCCATGTCTGTCTCAGATGTATTTTTATTTTATTTCTTATTTATTTTTTTTAATGTAAAACACTTAATTTTTTAAAGAAAAAACTTAATTTTTTTTCTTTCTTTTTTTAAAAGTATTTTATTATACCACCGTGAGATATACAATTACAAAGATGTTCATATTTGGGTTTTGGTCATACAGAGTTCCAGCACCCATCCCTCCACCAGTGCCCATCTCCCACCACCAACGTCCCGGGTTCCCTCCCCCTCCCCCAGCCCGCCTCCCTGGAAGGTTTTTTATTTCTTTCCCTTTCTCTCTTCCTTTCTCTTTTCCTTCCCTTCCAGATTGTGGATTATAGAACATACATTAAAAGGGTTGTCATGTGTATCTTTTTGCCTGTATTTAATGCTCAGTTCTAGGTTGGTATTAGAACTTTCAACAATTGTTAGCACACTGTTCCATTTTCTTCCAGATGTATTTTTAAACATATAAGCAAATATGGTTTTATATTTTTTCTACTTCTTTAAAATCCAAATAGTAGCATGCAATAGATGTTAAAAAGCAAATCTAACTGCTCCATGTCAGTTCACCAAAGGATTTTTTATTCTCCTTTTTTGTTTTGTTTTATTTTGTTTTTGAATCACATTTAGTTATACTCAGAGGTTACTCCTGGTTCTGCACTTAGGAATCATTTCTGTTGGTGCTAGGGGTACCATGTGGAATCGAACCCCTGTCAGCCGTGTGTGAGGCAAGAGCCCTCTCCACTGTTCTATGTTCCTGCCCTTTTAGTTTCCCTTCTTGGAGTGGGGGCAGGTGTATTGGGCCTCACCAAAACTTACTCCTGGCTCTTCTCAGGGATCACTCCTGGTTCTGTGCTCAGGGAACAATATGCAGTACCAAGATTGACTCAGGGTCTGGTGTATGCTTTAGCTCCTCCCCCTTCTATGCACCTTAAATCCCTTTTGAGTGACTTTATGTTATTCGGAAATATGAATCTATCTTGAAATTTCTAACTAGTTTCCTATTGTTGCACTTTAATTGCTTCTAATCTTTTCTTCTACAAATGATGCTGCAATGAGTGACTGAAGGAATAAATGAATATTTGGGTGAGTCATATAAGGAGATTCATCAGGATTAGGTCAAAGGTTTATTCAGAAAGAGCCTGTGAATTGGATAAATATTGACAAATTACCCACCAAAAGACTAATTTGTCTCTCCTACAAGCTCTGCACTTGAGTGACAGTTTCTATAATCTTATTAGTACAGTGTTAAACACTTTTCATATTTACCCATCTCATAGGTGAAGCCAGTGCTTCAGTGGGTTACGGTTGCATTTCTCTTTTCATTAGTGGAGTTCAGCATTCTTACACCAGTTGAAAGAATCATTTGCATTTCTTTGTGATATGCCTGTTCAGGTAAGATAAGGACTCCTGGATAAAGGAAAACAACAACAAATGTTCATAAGCCAATTTATGAAAGTCATCTATTTTCCCATATAAATCAGTAACTAAAACAACATTCTCTTTAGATAGCTTAATTTGGTCACAGGCCTGATACTCTGCTCATATAAAAACATTTATTCTAGGCTTCTCCAGGTGATGAGAAGGCAATGTGACCATTAATAACATATCCAACACCTAGAACAAAGCTTGATGCTTAGTCGATTCTTAATCACTTTTGCTAGAACATTCTCTAGTATTGGACATCTGTTTATGTATCATTTGCTGTGCTAGTGCTCATGGAAACATAAACTTTTTGGGGTGGGTAGGGTCACACCCAGCAATGCTCGGGTTACTCCTGGCTCTGCCCTCAGGAATTACTCCTGGTGGTGCCTGGAGGTACCATATGGGAAGCCGGGGATCAAACCTGGGTCTGCTGCATGCAAGGCAATGCCCTACCTGCTGTACGATTACTCCAGCCCCAACATGAATTTTAATGTTGCAAAATTGTGAACAATAACTTTTCCCTCATTTTACTTGGCTTTATGCTTTTCCATCATCTTCCCCCTGGTGCTTGTCATCGCAAGGTGGTCACACACTTGTGGTGCCAGGGATCACAAGAGTGGTCCCATCTGGACCGTTCTGTCTTGTGGTGTGATGCTGGTGAGCCTGAAAGTTGCCCCTCCCCTGCAAGGCAGCTACTGTCCTTATTCCTCTTTTTCATATGGGAAACATAGTTCAAAGATATGGAAACGTGAGTCCAAATTCATAAGGAACCAATTTGTGGCTGAGCAGAGATAAAAAGAAAAGTTTTCTGCTCAAAAATCTCCAAGTCATTTTCCATAGGTAGCTTTGCCTTTTGTCCATTTAGACCATTTTTTTTGTTTCTTTGTTTTGGGGTCATACCTGGTGACGCTCAGAGGTAACTCCTGGCTCTGCACTCAGGAATTATTCCTGGTGGGTCTAGGTACATATGGGATACTGGGGGATCAAACCTGGGTCAACTCCATACAAGGCAAGTATTCGCCCCACTTTATTACCTCCCTGGCCCCCATTTAGACCATCCTAAATGTACTCTTTCACCATAGCTTGCATTGATGTTCAGGAAACATACTCCCGTGAGATCTTGCTAATAGGATTGAACAGTCATTGATCAAAGGACAGGGTTGCAGAATTTCATTTGTGTTTGAAAAGATTGGTTACTGGTTTTATCAGGAATTTGTGATTTTAAAATATCACATTTCCTTACTTAATATACATGACCATCTGTGTTTAAGGAGGCATGCTGTACTTTCACTCACCCTTAGGAATCTCATTAATCTTTATAGCCATTGAGGTAGCTAGGTTCTGGTCCACTCTTAGGACAGTTTCCCCCAGAGATAGCAGTTTCCCATAGGTTCAGCCTGGAGGTTTGTTTTTGTAATTTGACATGTTCTAGGTAGGTTCATGTATCTTTAGGGGTCTTTTCAATATAAACTTCATAAGGATAAACCCATACTCTCTGGAGAAGACCTAACCCTATGCTAACTAAGAACTATGGACTCATTATTAGTGAACTTAAGTATGGTCTAATGGCAAATCACCTTTATATTACAAACCTAAGATGATTTTAGAAGTGATCAAAGTTCCTCTTTCCTTATGCTATGGTGAATCCTTAAGCACAGATGATGTGAGAATATCTCTTATCTAGAAAGTCTCCACACATAGCTCTGTATTTTTCTTATTTTATTAACTAAGGTTTTGGTTTGGGGGCCACATCTGGCAGTACTCAAGGCTTACTCCAGGCTCTGCACTCAGGATTCCTAATGGTGCTTGGGGTATCATTCGTTTGCCAAGGCATCGAAAATCAGATGGGCTGGACATGTAATGCGATTTGGAGATAACTGCTGGACCAGAGCCATTACCGACTGGATCCCACGGGACGTCAAAAGATCATGTGGCCGCCCACCTACAAGATGGTCAGACTTCCTTGTCAAGACCCTGAAGGAACGATTTGAGGCTCTTCATATTCCTGAATCAACCAGATGCCATTGGCTTACATTGGCACGTGATAGGGTCCAATGGAAATGTTACTGGCGCCCGCTCGAGCAAATCGATGAATAACGGGATTCAAGTGATCAAGCTTGGGGGATCATATGGGGTGCTGGGGGTTAAATCCATATTCAGTGCAAGGCAAGCATCCTACCCACTGTTCTCTCTCTCATTATTTTAAAATTTATGATTAAATTTATTTATTGAATCATCATGAGATGCACAGTTACAAAGCTGTGCATGATCTGGTTTCATCTATACAAAGTTCCAACATCCATCCCTCTACAAAGGAACGTTTCCCAACACCAATGTCCCTCCTAGTTTCCCTCCTCCCACCTCCTACCCCACCCCCTAGTCTGTCTCTATGGAAGACAGACTCTCTTTCTCTCTCTGTTCTGTTTGATCATGAGGTCTGCTGAGCTGTGCTTTTTTTTTTTTTGAGTTGCCCTTTTCTTAAGAAAAAGTGCGAAAATAAATTAAAAAGGGTTTGGTGAGGCACCCCATACGGTCCCCAAGTCCCCAGGAGTGATCCCTGAGTGCAGGACCAAGGGTAAACTCTGAGCACTGTTGGTGTGACTCCCCCCAAGTTAAACATCATCAACAACAAATTGATTTATGAACCTTAAAAAATGTTTTTGATTTAGGTACAGTGATTTACCAAAAAAAGAGCAATATTTCATTGTATGCCTGAAACCAATTGATAAATCACTTTATAAATCATGGGTCCTTCATAAAAAATTTAAAAATCCCACATGGGGCATGGGTTTCCATTTGAGGAATAAAACCTGGTGTTTTATCTATGTAGCAGGGAACTGCAGTACTTCCGTTTTGCTCAGAGTTGTGTTCTTTTGTGTAGATAGATCACAATTTCCTTATCCGCTCAGCTATTCTTGGGCACTTGGGTTGTTTCCAGGTCTTGGCTCTTGTGAGTAACCCTGAAGTGAACACAGGAGCTCAGACATCCTTTCAAATCAACATTTTGAATTCTTGGGTTAGATGTCAAGGAGTGAAATCTCTGAATAACGTGGCAGTTCTGTTTCTCCTTTTCGAGAAGTCTCCATGCTGTTTCCATAGACGACGGTCCCACTACACTGGTTTTCCTTAAGCTGCATGTAGAGCTGACAGACGGAAAGGGAATCCCTTCGGGAGTGTTCTACTTACTTCTCTTCACAGTTCAGTCCTTAACCCACAAGCTTTCTTCTTCAATGACCTAGCAGCTAAATGTCCAGTATCTTGGATGCTTCTCTTTGGCATATACCATTGCATTTTGTTTTGTTTGTTTGGCTACATCCGGTGATGTTCAGGTGTTTCTCCTGGGTCTGCATTCAGGAATTACTCCTGGCAATACTCAGGAGACCAATTACTCTGGAGATCAAACCCGGGTCAGTCTAATGCAAGGCAAATGCCCTACCCACTGTACTATCTCATTGGCCCCGGGTCCCCATGCTACTGTGTTTTGTGCTCAGTGCAGATCATGTATTTTTTAAATCTTTTTTAATTATTTTTTTTTCAAATTTTATTACACCACTTTTCACTGTATCACTGTTTTCCCGTTCATCATCGATTTGTTCAAGCAGGCCCCAGTAACATCTCCATATGTCCTGTCTCATGCTAGGAGAGCCCAAGGGCATCTGCTTGCTCCAGGAACATAAAGAGCCTCAATCCATTCGGAATGAGGTCTATAATTGTTACTGGTATTTGGCATATCAAATACAACACGGGTAGCTTGCCAGGCTCTGCCGTGCAGGTAGCATACTCTTGTAGTCATCTCTAACTAAGTCCAGCATTTATTGATGAACCGCGTGGCCACAAGCGGCCGAGCGAGCCGGGCTGTGATAGGCTGGTCTGCTGGGTGGAGTTCTGACGAGAGAAAAGTCTGGATGTGGAAAGCGGAGGCCCTCATGGAGTGGGGGTCGTTTGGCTTGTTGCAAGGCTCTGTTGGGGTGACGGGCCAGGGCTTGAACCCGCCATCCCTCCTGGGGGCCTCGTGAGTGGCTGGGCACAGGGAGAGCAAGTAGCAGCTCTGCCCCTTGTTTGTGAGTCTCTGGACAGGCATACCTGAGCTGGATTTAAAAAGACTGCCCTTTTTACACCACTTTTAGACATACAATTGCAAGATGCTCATGTAGAGTTATGGTCCACAGTGTTCTAACACCCATCCCTCCACCCGAACCCATCTCTCATCACCAATGTCCCCACCTCCCTATCCGCTCCCACACCTCAACTACTTGCCGGGTTCTGTATGTCTGTTCTCTCCTCTCTATCTCTCCCTCCCACCTAACTTTCATACACATCATAGAATGCAGTACATTAAAGGTCATAACTGTTTCCACTAGTTTGATGGACCGCACGACTTAGGGGTCCCATGGTCAGCATCTGGACAGTGAAGGTGGAGGCTAGTGTGGTGGGCAAGTCTCATTCAGCTGCTTCTGGAACCCCCAGAGGTGATGGGCCACTCCCAAAACCCATCTGTCCTCCTGGGAGCCCCATGGTCAGTTAAGCCTGAGGAGAGCAGAGTTCCATCTTCCCCAGCCATGTGTGAGTCTCTGCATGTTATGGCTGGTCGCCCCAGGGCAGCTCCTGGGTGGGGCCACCAGGCTTGTACAAAATGGAGGGGGAAGGGCCAGCCCCGGCTCCATCTAATGAATTCCGGTGCTTCCCACTTCTGGGAGCTGCCTACCTGGGCTCGAACTCGTTTTGTTCGGTTAATCTGGTCTTGAGGTAGCATCCCTCCCAGGTGGGCTGATTATGTTGCAGCATCCGGACAGCGAAGGTGGCAGCTAGTGTGGGCTAGGCTCATCCAGCTGCTTCCGGGACCCCGAGGAGGCGATGGGCCCACTCCCAAAACCCATCTGTCCTTCTGGGAGCCCCATGGTCAGCTAAGCCTGGGGAGAGCCGAGTTCCAGCTTCCCCAGCTGTGTGTGAGCATAGATCATGTATTTTTAATGTATACAGATACATATTTTGGTACAATGCTGGTGTGTGTGTGTGTGTGTGTGTGTGTGTGTGTGTGTGTGTGTGTGTGTGTGTGTGTAGAAAGGTTGATTTTAAAAATGTGATAAAATTCTTGGAAATACTTTCTACTTAGGAGATAAGAGGGTGGATCAGAAAGAGAGGAAGAGAAAACTAGGAAATATACCCCACTTTGGTTGAACTCTGTCTAGAAAAATGTATGATAGCCCAAATGTCCTATTTTCTTATCTTTTCTTCTTTTTTCCCTTTGGTTTTGAGGCCACACGCAGCTGTTCTCAGGGCTGACTCCTGTCCTGTGCTCAGGGATTACTCTTGATGTTGCTCAGAGCTGGCTGGGAGTAGGGGGAGCATATTTAGTTGTGATATTGGAGCATGTTCTGGCTGTTGGGATTACTAGAATCGTTATGATGCTCCCAGTTCACACTTTTCCACAGAGTGCAGCCTCTGGGCACGGCACTCAAGCCTCTCTAGCTATAGTGCTTGTCCTGGACCGTGCATGTAACCTTCTGTGCTTGCACACAGAGGACTGGACACCACTAAAGGTACTTCCCCAACAGCAAAGCTGCAAGGACCATGTTCAGCATGTGTGGGTGGCTGTGGGAACTGAACTCATGACCTCAGGGCGGAGCAATAGCACAACAAGTAGGGCATTTACTTTGCATGTGGTCAACCCGGGTTCAATCCCCTGTATCCCATATGGTCCCTAGAGCTCCACCAGGACTAATTCCTGAGTGCACAGCCAGGAGTAACCCCCGAGCATTTCCAGAAGTGACCCAAAGGCAAAAAAAAAATTATGACCTCATGCTTATAAGACAAGAAACTGTAGCTACTAAGCCATTCCCTGGGGGCCCAAACTGGTCTTTTAAAATGATCACTGCTAGGAATTTCTTACTTAGAAATTCTACTCCAATATAAATAAATAGATTTTTATAAATGACTGTAGTTTAGCAAAAAATGTTTACAATAACATTAATGTGTATGGTTCGATGTACATGGAGTTGCCACGTCTTACCACTGCTGAAATGCCCGCAAGCCTCCGCCACTGTTCCTCATGTTACTCCTCAGCCATCGCTTTGTTTCCCACCGTGACCTCCTCTTCTTGGTATTATGAGTTTTGAAATCCAAGTCCGAGGTTTGTTATTGTTTGATATGATATTGTATTACTTTGTTTGGATTTGTCAATTTTCTACAGATGAGTGAGAACCACCCGTATTTGCCCTTTTGCCACAACTTTTTTATTTGTATTGTCTTCCTGTAAATCTTACTTCCCATAAGTCTTAAGTTAGAACACCCCAAACAGAACTGGCTTTGTTATAGGATGGCTTTGTTCTGAGGTCACACCCAACAGTGTTCTGGGCTGCTCCCAACCCAGTGCTGGGTCTCCCTTGTGCAAAACATGCTCCCAGCCGGTTGAACCATCTCTCTGGCTGCTTTTTCACCTGTGAATTCTCAGCAGGTCAGAGAACAATGATGCTACCCAATAAGAGGAATTGTGATGGCAAAGGGCAACTTCTAGATGGGAACATGTGAACACCAGTGGTGAGAGCCGGTAACTGATCAAGTCTGTATCATTGGCTGGTTTCTATGGTGCTATATTCCTGGATGTAAATATTCATCATGCCTCCAGGTGGGCTCTGGAGATGCAGCCCTCTCTGCTAGGGTTGGGTCTGACTCACCTTAGTCACCCAAGGATCTGAGAAAGATGGGCATGCTTTTCCTGTAATTCATCCTGTTTCTTTGGACCTGGGAGTGCTGTATTTGTGGGTTGATGCTTCCTTAAGCAAGCATTATATTAGAAATGTCTTACCTTGAAATCTCATTGCTGGTTTTCAGTTCTTTATTTTTGGTTTTGTGACAAGTCATGAATCAACTAGGGTGAGGATCTGCAAAATCACTGGCTTTAATATTATTCCAAGTTGTAATTCAGTGTTTGGTTTTCCCTTCTTGGATCAATTCTCACTGGAATGCGCCAGATCTAACATAGGTCTGCGTGCCAGAATATGTACCCTCATTCCAGAAGCTTCCATTTTCAATACCAAACTACTGTTCTAGAGCTCTTTGACAAGGCAATGGGGATAAACTTTTACTTCACTCTTGCTTTCATTAACCACAGTCAAATTAGCTTTGGCCTTTACATAGATATGAACTGAGTTTATCTTAACTGTGTCTAATGAAGGTGCCATTACTTCCTCCAGCACAATTCCTGGTATTTCTTCTAAGACCAGTGTTCAAAAGTTTAACAAAAACACCCCTTTCCAGGCTTCACTGCTTCCCTTTCCGCTATGGATATGCCCTGGCTAGCATCATTTTGAGTGTTGTGTCCTTTGCATCTTCTTGGCACACATCAGTTACCTTTCTTTCTTTTACAATTTTCTATACGCTGGATACTCTGTGAATAGTGCCCATTCAAGCACTTATTGTTTAATGTTTTATAGTTCTTCTGAGACCTATAATCTCTCCTCATTATTTTTTCCTGTTCTTTTATCTTTCCAAATTATGAATTGCTTTATACTCTTGAGCCCTCCTTAATTATTTGCATTTTGAACTGGGTGGATTCTGGTACTTTCCAGAAGCTGTTTACCTCTTGCAGTGCTGACTCTTGGCTCTCCGGTGTCCCAGGAGTCTTCCATCTCTTTTCTAATCGTGCTTGATCTTGGGCTTGATAACAGACAAGACAAAGGGCTGGGGATGTGACTTAATGGTAGAGCGCTTACCTAGGTTCTGTCCCTGACACTGAAGGAGGGAAGGAAGGAGGAAGAGAATAAAAATGATTCGAGAATGAATCTAGAAGTTCAAGAGCCTTCATATTCCCTTCTTTGGAAAATACATGCTAAGAGCCCCTAGATGCTTTTTCTGTGTATTACTTAGGATTTGTTCCAGCTGCTTAGACGAGAAAATCCAAATTTCAGAAGCTTAAGCCAAAAAGACGGCACATTTCCTTCATTTGTAAAGAACCCATGTAAAGGGACAGGTGACCCAGGGTGAGAGTAGTGTGTTCAATTTGTCCTAGACACTTTCTTTTTTACTCCTGTGCTTAATGAGGGCCTCTTCTTTGCTTTTTGGGCCACACACACCTGGTAAACTTGTGGTACATGGATTGACCTGGCCTGAAGGCACACAAAAAATACACTCAGCCCATGGAGCTATTGTTCTGGCCAAAGGGGAAATATTCCCTCTCCCAACTTTGACTCCAGCTCCATCCTTCTCATCCACATTCTAGAAAACTTCATAAAAGAAAGGAAAAAGGCATTTTTTCCTCTTAATACAACCACTTTTAAGGAATTTCTCAGAATATTAAACCAGTGACTTCCTGTTAAATCTCAGGAATAGCTTGGCACATTGCTTCTCCTGGAGACACCATGGAGGTTAGCGAGTAGGTATGAGGGGAACTGCACATTGGACAAGTAGCTAGTTGTGTTCTCGCCACTATAGCTTCAGCTCTGCTTCTTGGGCACCAGGCTTGAAGCACATTTTGCTGCCAAGGCTGGCAGGACCACTGGGCTACATCTGGGGGTTGAAACACATCTTCTCACTTTTCTCTCTGGAAACTACTAACCTAATCAGGGCTTTCCAGGTTTCAGGGCACGGCTGGTCTTCTTTTCACAAATGCACACTGACAGCGAATGCTTCCACCTTTCCAAGCACAGTTACCCCTTCTCTAAGGTTCCCTCCCCTCCCCTCCCCTCCCCCCTCCCTCCCTCCCTATCCTCCCTTCCCCTATCCTCTCCTCTCAAGCCAGAGGAGGGCAATGCGATACTAGGAATGAATCACGGTAGAGTGAAAGGAATTCTGGTTGGGAACACTTAGGGGTAGGGACATAAAACAGGACCTTGCAAAGGTAGTGCCAGGAAATAGTAACCTTAAGAATTGCTTGTCCTTACACCCTTGAGGATATGGCACTGTCTAGTAAGGAACATGCTGGGTTGAATTTTGCAAGAAATAAAGCTACTCTGCACGGCACTGCTTTCAGATAACAGAGACTTCCTCATCTGGGACTCTCCTGCAGTCTTTATTGGGGAAAGAGCCACACCCAGCGGTGATCAGACCTTCCTCCTGACTCTGAGCTCAGGGATCCCTCTGGTGAGGCTCAGGATCATAGTGGGGAGGGACTGAGCTCAGGTCAGCCACGTGCAAGGCAAATGCTCTACCCCTGTACGTCACCCCAGCCCCATCTCTTCCACTTACATACTCAACTCAAGTCTTCAAAAGTGAGAAGTTCTTATCACAGACTTTTAGGAATTAGGGATCTTGTCAGGAGAAATAGAAAAAGAAATGTATTGTAGTGTAATTGCTGTGAAGGAGGGCAAAGTGTTGAGTAGCTGAGTGGATCAGTTTAACAAGCATTGGTTGAAATCAGTGCTCCCAAGACCTAGGAGGGCTTTAGGGGCAGGCTTTAGGGGCACAGAGGGATTAGAAGCACAGACAGTATCAGAGACCCTTGAAGCTCCCTTCTGGGGATGAAGGAGAAGCTCTTCCTGCTAGGAATAGAGGCTGGCCAGAACTCACACTTACGTCCTATTGTAGTACTTGGTTTATATATGTGGGTGTTTTGCTATTATGAATATTTAAAAAATACCATGATTTACACTACAGTCTGTAATAGGGTTTTGTGCAGTTAGCTTTCCAATACCACACCTTCCACCAGGGAATCCTGTAATATCCGTGTTTACCCACAATGGTCAGCTCAGGTCTGCAGACCAGTTCTCAAATTCTATTGACTTTGGCTATTTGTTATTTCCTTAATATGTTTTTTTATATCCCACATATAAGAGAGATTGTTCTGTATTTTCTCCTCACTTCTGACTGATTTCACTTAGCACGCTTTCCAGATTTGTTCATGCAGAGAAAATTGTATGATTTTGCCTTTTCTTATAGCCAAGTAGTATTCCATTGTGTGTGTGTGAGAGAGAGAATCAGAGAGAGAGAGAGAGAGAGAGAGAGAGAGAGAGAGAGAGAGAGAGAGAGAGAGAGAGAGAGAGAGAGAGAAAAAAACAGAGAGAAAGACAGAGAGGCTTTTTAAAATCCAATAATCTGTTTTTGGACTTTTGGATTGTTTTCAAATTTGTGAATAGTATTACAATGAACATAGTGATCTTTGCAAAATATTGTTTTTAGGTCCTTAGCATCGATAGTAAAAAGTGGGATTGTTGGGTCATATGGAAGCACAGAGCACAGTTTTTAGGTTTGTTGAGGTGTGCATAGCATATTGTTTTCCAAATGTTTTAACCACGTGACGCCCCACCACTGCTAGATGAGGATTTTTTTCTTTTCTTTTCTTTTTTTTTTTGCCACATTCCCTCCAACTTTTTTTTTTTTTTTTTGTTTTTTTGGGTTACACTCGGCTATGCTTAGGGGTTACTCCTGGCTGTGCTCAGGGGATCATATGGGATGCCAGGGATCTAACCCGGTTGGCTGCATGCAAAGGCAAATGCCCTCCCCACTCGTGCTATTGCTCCGGCCTTCCCTTTTTTCCTTTTTTGGATGTATTTCAATCTTACTGGTGTGCTACTAATATTCTAAAACAATTTCTGAATCTGACAAGGACTTAATAGTTGCTTGGGAAAATAATGAGTGACAGCACAGGACAAAATTTTTGGAGTTTCTTTTCCTGACACTGAAGCAAGAACTCCAATGAGAGGGCTACAACTTGCAAGCATAGAATTCTGGATGTTTCCAAACCATTCTGGACGCTTTTCCCCCTCTGTTACTTCCCCTTCACCCCACTCCCCTTCCTCCTCCTACCTCCTCTCCTGTGCATTTCAAGTCTGCTAAGCACAACTTTTTTTCTGTTCAGACCAAAGCCTCTGCTTTTACTCAGAATATGCAACTCACCATGCTTACCTTCATCTCAAAAGTCATTAAACTTGCATTTGCTGAGACCTTAAATGTCCCCAAATCAACATGAGATCTACAGCATGGGATTCCCCTGTATACTTGACAATAGTGTTTGTTAATCCTGCAGGGACGTGTAAGCCAGACTTCCTTGAAAACTAACTAAAGGGAGGACAGGGCAATAGTACAGCAGGGAGGGTGCTTTCTTGCACGTGGCCAACCTTGATTCTATCCCCCAGGGCCCCCTGAGAACTGCCAGGAGTGGTACCTAAGTGCAGAGCCAGAAGTAAGTCCCAAGCACCACCATGTATGGCTCCAAAACCAAACCAAACAACTACACAAGCTGTGTAGTGGCTCTGAGGCAGAGCACTTGCCATGCATGTGTGAGGCACTGTGTTGAATCCCTGGCATTGTCCGGTCTCCGGTGCATCTCTGGTAGCAACTCCCAAGCCCCAACTTGGAAATAGCTCTGAATCCTGTTGGGTGTGGCTACCAACCAAACCCAAACAACTAACTTAAAATGCCAGGGACATGTTGCTAAAACTAGGCTGGGCAGATGAAAGTTTTGTGTCAAGAAGAGTACTGTTCTGGGCTGGAGAGACAGTACAAGGGGAACTTTACCTTGCAAGCCACTGACTGGTTCAATCCATCAGGAGACATCATTTACATGTGATCTCCTGAACACAATAAGCTAGGATTAAGCCCTGAGTACTGGTGGTAACTAAAACAAACAAAAAACCCTGTTCTATGGTAGGGAAAGTAGTAGGTAAGTTGGATTGGGCTTCTCAACCTTAAAGGCCATCTTCAACTGTTTTGCAGGTGCTTCATTCCTTTACTGATGCTGTCTTTGATGAGTGGATGAAAAGATTCAATCCTCCAGAGAATGCCTGGCCTCAGGAACTGGCGCCCATTGGTCATAACCGCCTGTACAACATGGTGCCTTTCTTCCCTCCCGTGACTAATGAGGAATTCTTTTTAACCGCAGACCAACTTGGCTATAGTTATGCTCTTGACCTTCCAGGTAACTAACACAACTTCTAACTCGGTGACTCATTCATCTTGTAAAGATACTTTCATTGGTTCTTTTTTCCCCAAATGTAAACCAGGATCTTAAATGGCTACATTCAAAGCTTATTAAGTTTATTGGCAATTTTCTAAAACATATGCTGTCTTTAGAGATGAGTTTTAACTCCCAGTTAAGTATGAGGAAAGGATCTGATTGGCTGCAGAATTGTTTTAGAAAATTGAGAGTTGTTAGGGGTCTTTGTTCAGTGGAAGATGTATCTCCAGCTAGACTTTATTTGGCAATTGTGCCCAAATGAATAAGGTACAGACCACGAATTGAAACATCTAAGTCAACAATCTTCAATGTTTCTATGCCTGTGAACCTGCACCTGCCAGAAACTAGCAGTTATAACCAAGGTGGTAGACCAGCAGTTTCCAACTCTTCTACATCTATGCACCAGCGAGGGTCTATGGGCTGGTGGCTGACGATCACAATCACTGATCTAAGCAATGAAATCAAAATGCACAAGTCCGTAGTGGACAGAGGTAGGAGAACTTAAAGATTGTTATTTTCAGGCAGGGCTGGGCTTAGGATGGTTAAGTGCAGCACTTGTCTTGTGCTCAACATTCAGAGAGGCCAGAAAATCAGCAGTGAAAATGATACTAATATCATGCAATGCAAATTATGCTCCAAATCCATGCTGATGGTCCGCATTTTAAATAAAGGCAAGCCGTTGCTTGGTTGCTTGCTGCCTTATTATCTTGTAACTAGCTTTGTTTTTCTTTCAAGTGAAACTGCGCTACCCTGCCAGGTTAACATTTGCAAGGTTAACCTTAGCTTGCCTGCTGGTTGGGCTACATATGTATGCTTTTACTTTTCATTACTTTTTTTTCTAAAGTCATGGTTTTATTGATTCATTCTTGTTTTGGGGGCATATATGGCAGCATTCAGCGGGCTTCTCTGTGCTCTGTATTTAAGAAACTATATGCCACATTAGGGAATGAACCCATACCTCCCATATGGAAAGCAAGGACTCATCCCATTGACTTATCTCTCTGGCCCTAGGGTCGTTCTGTTTCTAAGTGCATTTTAAAAAAATTAGCCTTTCCTACTTCGTAGGAAAGGTAGATAGGTAGCCTCTTGAACCTACTTGGTTCAAGAGAGAGGAAGATATTTTGGAAGCGAATCTAGGGATTGGAGAGCAAGGATAGGGCTGAAGGTACATGCTTGCACTAGGATGACCCCACTTATCCAATAGGATAAGCCCTACATAGTCTGTATTGCCTGAACAGCACTGCATTTGTGAACCCTAGTATTGAAAAGCTTGCAGAGAATTGCCAGGAGAGGCCTCTAGAGCCTTAAATACCTCTTGAGAGGCCCCCAAGTAGTGTGTACAAAAGAGACACATTTTCGATAATTCCCAGTCCCCTGATATAGTTTCACATTTTTTTCCTTTTTTAGGGATAATTCCTGGCTCTGCACTCAGGAATTGCACTTGCCAGTGCTTGGGGGGATTATATGGGATGCTAGGGATTGAATCCAGGTTGACTGTACCCTACCCAATGGGCTACTGCTCTGGCCCCAACCATTTGTCATTTTATTACTGTCCCTGAGGGTGCACTGGAAGGATCCAGGGAGATGGCCATAGCCTCAGGTGATTGGGGGACACTTTTGTTTGTTCACTTAAAGGAGTTTAGCAGGATGCTGAGTGATTTATTTTTTATTTCTGTAAAGGGGCAGGGAGGTCATAATAGCTTGGATGCCTCTGAAGAGGCATAGCAAGAAGAAAGCTAAGCTCTAGTGTAAGGCATGGGGCAAAAGACAACCATGAGCTAAGGTTGGGTGTTTGAGAAGGGCCTGGTTTTGGAGAGCATTAAAAGCGAGGCAGAAACCACTATGAGAAAGTATCCTCTCTCCCTTGGGAGGGACCGTCACCAAGATGTAGATCATCATCTGTGTGAACAGAAGTGGGGAGAGATTGGCTCCCTGCCTGAGTGCCCTGCTGGTGGGAAAATAAATGATACCCGGAATGCAAAATATTATGATAGTTTCTCCAAAATGTAGACTTCCACAAAAGTGAAAGCAGAGACCTCCAAACGCTGGTTGTATCCCTGTGCTCACGGCAGCAAGTGCACAATAGATAAAAGATGGAAGCTGTCCACGTGTCCGTGTCTGGATGAATGGATAGACCCAACGTGGAGCAGCCAGACAGTGGCATATTATTTGGTTTTATAAAGGGGAAGCCAATCCCGTGACATGCCACGGGGTGGGTGAATCTGAGGCTTCATGAGAAGTGAATGAAGCTACTCATGAAAGAACAAAACCGGCCGCTCTCCACTTCCATAAGATCTCTAGAGGAGTTGGATTCATAGAGACAGAGTGGACTGGCAGTGGCCAGTGCTGGAGAGTTGGGGTCATGGGGAGGTGCCCCTTCTTCGGTTTTGTGCAATGAGAGTTCTGTGGAGGGGATATTGTGCAACAATGAACAGTGTGCGTGGACTGAACGCCACTGAGCTGGGCATTTGCCATCATCCATAGGGGCCAGGGAGAGCTCAGTAGCTGGAGCACTTGCTGACAGGTAGCAGTAACTAGTGTCAACAAACCAGAATTAACTAGTGTCGATAAACCGTGACTAATTAGTGTCAATGGACCAGAATTAACTGTGAATCTTGCACATGTTGACTTGATTTAGGTTAGAGCCCTGGCACCATGTGCACCCCAAACAACACCAGGAGTGATCCCTGAACACTGCCAGGTGTGGTTCCCCCTATGGAAAAAAGACCAACAACGGTGTTCAAGATGGTCAAACCAATTCCGACTGGCTCTGAGGAGAGTAACTTGAGAATAATAACTGTTGTAAGGAGACAAGGCTGGCACAGACGCTGGGTTGGAGTGGGAGCGGACACGCTTGGTCCCTGGGGACACCGCAGGGGGTGGTCAGAGTCTCTGCAAGGCTGGAGAACTAGACAGACTTTTCCATTTAAGTGTTGTGTAGAGACAAGAACCTGGTCCAGAGAAATAGAATTTTAGAGCTTCATGTATTAGACCACATCTAATACGATCTTCACTAGCCCTCTGAGTGCTCTCTCCAACACCCCCCCCCCCCCCACACACACACTAGAAACCATCAAGAGGCATACAAAGGAATTTCTAACTCAGAAAAGGCATTACTTCCTTCCTTGGGGAGGGGGTCATTTTGTATAAATTTTTTGCTGTAAATTTTTTAATGCAAGAAAGTGTATTTAAATAACTTCTCACTGCCTCAAGAAAATCGATCCTGGCTGTGATAAATTGTTGGCAGAGATGACACATTTAATAATAGGAAGCCTATATGTCTTTGGGTGGGCATGTCTAAGTGTGTGTGTGTGTGGGGGGGGGTGTTTATACCCCATGATGCTTGAGGCTTACTCCTAGCTCTGCGGGGGTGGGTGTGGCGGGTATTGAACCAGGGTAGAGCACATGCAAGGCTATGGCCTGGCCCTCCGGGGGCTGTGTTGTCATTCCATCCCCAGGACACAAAGTTTTGCTTTCTCCATAAAAACACAAATGGTTTCTTTTCTTGTCTCAAATAACGAAGCGGATGAAAATCCCAAACACAGACGCTTCTCTTCTGCTTTGGTTTCAGTGGCGGAGGTTCCAGGCTGGGCTGCAATGCTCTCGGTGCTGGTGGGAGCACTGGCAGCCCTGGGGAGTCTCGTCCTGTTGCTTCTCCTTCAGTCCAGAAGACACCGGCGCGGCTTCCCACCCCTCATAGAGACGCAGCTGAACAGCCAGCGCTACACGGAGGAAGTCAGTGCCTTACCCTAGAGAGACCGTCAGTTCTTGGTGCTGGCCCATGACCTCTTTGGCAGACTCCTTCCCAGTTGAAGAGATGACAGTTTCTTAACCACAGCTACGCATCACAGCATTCATAGAAAAATCAGCATTGTTCCTTTGCAGGCTGATGTATGGAAGATTTGGGCTTTGAACTCAGGATAGCTGAAGGCAGGTTTTCATATTGTTTCCTTTGCTGACTTCCTCTTAACCACCCCTCCCCACCTCCGCCCCCCCCCCCACACACACACTTCCAATTCCCTTTTACTATGGCTGGGGCCTTGGTCATAGACACTTGTGGCATTACTTGCACACTCAGTGGCGCACACACAGTCCGTCTGCAGAGCTGGGCAGGGCCACACACTTTAGTTGTCATGCTGAGGGTTTCACATGGCAGCGGTCACATTTGGCATGTGTTAGGGTGCTGGAGGAAAACTCACGACCTCATGCTCCCAAGGTAGACCCTTAACCACAGAGCTGTCCCTGGAACCTCCATTCTGCGTTTATGCCTAAAGAGAGATAATGTAAAATGAAGACTTAATTGTGAACTGTAAGTATGCTCTGAAAAAGTTGTGGGGAATCAATTACTTGTTAAAAGTGTCAGGGGAGATGACCTTTTATAGACAACTCTTATAAATAATTCTATGAAGCAAATAACCACATCTAGCTTTTCTTGTAGGTATATCAGAATTTTCATATATCATAGTCTCAAAGCATTTGTTTAAAGCAAGATCCATTCTAGGTTAAAATAAAGAGAAATATTTCTTACTTAGCTACTTTTTATCTGTACTGCTTATAGCTTTCCCCCAAATATTATGTTTTTATAATGTCCTACTGAGAAATAATTCCCCTAATTTTGTACTTTAGGTAAGAGGAGTAACATTTTATAACGTAATAAATCAGTGGTGAATATATTTTAACAAATACGGAAGTAGAATAAGCTTGTAGAATAAAAAAATTAGTATTTACTTACACTTTATTTACTTTATGCAAATAAACCCAGGAAATATCACTGAACATTATAGGGGTATATTTTTTCAATGATGGGAGAAAATTGAACCTTGAAAAAAATGAATAGATCGCTTTATGTACTTCTACCCACAGTATTAGAAAATGAAATGATTGTAAATTAGGATTTCCAAGAAGTGGTTTTACAGAAATGAACTGGGAGGAGATATGATAACACAGCATGTAGGACATTTACCTTGCATGTGGCCAACTTGGGTTCAATTTCTGGCATTCCCTGTGGTCCCCAAGCCCCATGAGGAGTGATGCCTGAGTGCAGAGCCAAGAATGATTCCTCAGCATCCTCGAATATGAGCCCCAAACAAACAAAGAAGTGAACTGGACTCTCAACATGTTCTGCAAAATCAATTCTCTTCTGGGGGCAGAGCAGGTGGGGTGTTTGCCTTGCCTGGCATCCCATAGGGTCCCCTGAGCACTGCCAGGACTAATTTCTGGATGCAGAGCTAGGAGAAACCCCTGAGCATCACTGGATGTGACACAAAAAGAAAAAAAATTCTTTTCTATTCTAAAATTCTTTGACATAAATTTGTGTCTTAATCAGAAATGATGATGATGATAATCATCATCATCATCATCATCATTTTACTATTATTTGGTTCCATACCTGGTGATGATCATGCTTAACTCTTGGCTCTCTGTTCAGGAATCACTACTGGAGGTGTTTGGGAGACCATATGTGGCACAAAGTTTTGGATCCAGGGTCCGTTGAAGGCAAACAATCACCTTAACTCCAGTACTATCTTATCTCTCTGGCTAAGGAATTAACATTATTTAATAATCCCAGGGAACAATTTTTAGCTTACAATAACAAGAAATAGCAAACATTAAAGAGGGAATAAAAATAGCTTGGAGGATTTGCATTTATCTGTTGGGAGCTATTGCTATTGTAATTTGTGAGAATCAATTCCCATCTTTTGGAACTTCATATACTGAAATATATACTCAAATATTCAATACCTGTATATAGGTGACATAATGACATTACATTTGAAAATAATTCCTTAATAAACTGATGTTTCCACATTCCTCTGCGTTTCTAAGGAATTCCTACTTCCTGGTTCTCTGTTGTACAGGTAAGAAAATGAGACCCCAAATCTGTTCCAGGTAGAGTCCCCAAAGTCTGAGGACTGTGGGGTTAAGAGAACATAGGAGGGCGCTATTTCAAGTGGATGAACAGCAAGGAAGGATCTTTTTTTTTGTGGGATTTTTTTTGTGTGTGTGGTTTTGGTGCGGGGTGGCAGGGTTGAAAACACCTGAGGTTCCTCGGTGCTTATTGCTGGTTCTACACTCAGGGGTTACTCCTTGCGGGTTTGGCTACTGGCAGGACAAGCTCCCTCCCTGCTGGACTATAGCCCTGCCCCCAATGAGAAGGGGTCTGGTCTTCTCAGACCCAGAAATGAAATCCTTCTGGGTCAGGCCCATGTGTTAAACACCCGGAAGAGGGAAGTGAGGGCCATTATGAGGTATTCTCTTCCACATGTATAGCTTGAAGTCAGATTACACACTCCTCTGTTCTTCAGTGTGTAGAGAATGAATGTTAATGCAAAAGTGAATTTTACTGTGCTAGAGGGTTCAGAGAATTGCATGAAATATTTGCATACAAAACTCTACAAAATGTGGATGATGGAAAGCTAATTTAGTGTACATATGGCTCCAGGTCCCCCCCCCCCCCCCCCAGATGTCTAGGCCTCTCTAGTACCCGGGGACAATGTCCTGGTCCTGTCTCTAATGTTGCCCGGTCCTGTGTACAACTTCCCTGTCTTGTTCTGCCGAGTCTACTCCACTCTCATTAACGAGGGCCACGTCCTGCTCCTGTTCGCTAACTGCTCTCTCTACCCCATGATGCTTTCCCAGCCTCCTGTGCATGCCTGAATCCTGGGCCTCTGAGTCGAGCCTGTCCTGAGTGGTCAAGCCCTGCCTGAACCCTGGGCCTCTGAGCGCAGCTTCACTGTATATGCCTGACTCTGGACTTCTGAACCAAACCTTCACCTGTATCTGTCCTTGCCAGACCTTTGCGTGGCCTACCTATACTGGGCCCCATATCTGGGCACGCTGCCCTGCCTGATCCGGAGAGAGAGAAGGGGGAGAGTGAGAAGCGAGAGACTGGGGCTCCCTTTTCCTATCCCATCCCCTAGGCATCCCCTTTCTGATTGGCTAATTGGCTAAAGTGACCTGGTGGTCTCCACCTAGCTCCAGCTGTATCAAAGTAACCTGACATTCTCCACTTTAGCTTCAGCTGTATCAAAGTAACCTGACGTTATCAAAGTAACCTAATTATCCTGAGTTGTCCTGGGTATCCTAGCCCAGCCTGAACCCTGGCCTCTGAGCCCAGATTTCACCTGTAACTGCCCTGCCAGACCTTGCGTGGCCTACCTATATGGGGCCCTATATCTGGGCACGCTGCCCTTCCTGATCCAGAGAGAGGGGAAGAGCCTGTAAGAGCAGCCCCCTCTCCAGAGATGGAGGAGAGGCCCCAGAGAGGGCCTGGGGCTCTCTTTCCAATTCCATCCCCTAGGCATCCCCTTTCTGATTGGCTAATTGGCTAAAGTGACCTGGTCATCTCCACCTAGCTCTAGCTATATCAAAGTAACCCGACATGCTCCACCTTAGCTCCAGCTGTATCATTCACCACTCATGAGTGGTTGCCCTTTATTCTTTTAGGAATTGGGGGAAAGGTTCATCTCTGAAACTTCTTCCTGCCAACATACGGATGCGATGCTGGTCTCCCCTGGGGCCCCTCAGGTACTACTCCTGTTCCCTAACTGGAGCTGTGCTTAAGAAGCCAATTTCTCTCATGACTGGGTGAATGCTCACTGGGGTTCCAGAATTCTGGAGAGACAGACAAGGTTAAACAAATGATAACTGAAAAACGTTAGACACCATGAAACATTGAAGAAAGTATCCCTGGATGAAGAAATAGTACAGAATGTAGAGAAACCCTCTCACCCATAGAAAGATACAGAACTATTTACAAATGAAGAACACTCTTACCTGGCAGCCCGGAAGAGATCCTAGACGTGGCTCTTCACACTTCTTGTCCTTGCAGTTCATGATGGAATTTTATTTCCTCTGACAAAGAGCTGTTTATCATAGTTTGCCGTGAGGACTTACCCATTGCTTTCCTTTTATCACTTTCCTTTTCCAGACCTCTCTGGTCTCCTCTTCCGTCTAGTCTAGGCCTGGGATTCACGCATTAGAAGCGCTTTCGTGGTAACAGTGTCTTATCACCATCCACACAATAACAGAAACAGCCCGACGACGATGTCTTCTGCCCCTCACTCAGCGTCTCTAATGGCTGAGTGGGTGGGCACCCATGCATGAGGCGTCTCTGTGCCTCCTGGGTCAACAATTAGTTGCCAAGTGGATGAATCACCGTGCGCCCACTGGCCCTGAAGCCGTTGCTTCACATGTGCTGTCTCATGAACTAGAAGTGGAAATTCCCTTCCCCAGAAATAAAGCCGTACCAGTCCGAGCCTCTGAACAATCTTCCTAGGGCCCGGTACCTCACCACAGGTTATGAGACAAAGCCTGAGAGTCTGTTGTCCAGACTGAGCTCCTGGAAGATGATCCTGAGAATTCAGACAAGAAACTGGGGAGGCTTTTCCACACCTTTGACCAGACGGAAGGCTCCTTGGGCAGCCAAGTTCTTCCACACAAAGTTCTCCTCGGTTCGCCAATACAGACTTGCTGACCGACACGACGCTCGATGCCAAAGTTTCTCACCCTTCTCCTGGTTCAAGACCTGACGAACACCACACACAGAGCCCACACATGAAATAGCTCCTCATCTCCCGAATCCAGCCGCTGGTCTATGAGCCTCCAGGTGTTCTCCACGAGGAAGAATCAAAACTACCTTTACCTTCACTGCCTGAAAAACCTGCGAGCACTCATGGGAACTTGTTGAGCCGCTCAACCATTGGGTCGTTGGAAACTCCGCTTCCACCTGGGCGCTCCAAAGCTGGGGCCAGTTATAGCCGTCTTGGCGAGCAAACCATTGGGCTTCCCCTCCTGGGACAACACCAAATTGGTGGGCCCTGTGCCCAATGAACTCGAAGCCCGAGGCTCCTCCTCCTGGCACCCATCTCTGTGCCAGGACTGCCAGAACCTTCCCTCCCAGAAACCCGAAGAATGCGCGCACCCCTCTCTCAGAAGTTACCTGTCTATTGGGGTTCAAAACTGCCCTGGGCTTGGGAGTCGCCACTAATCCATTGCCGAAAGCATAATTAGTAAAAATGTCTAAAGAAAAGCCCCTTCCATGATCTTTTGGGCTTGATATTAAAAGTAAGAGGATAGTAACTTTCATTGGAGCTAACAAATTCATTTGCTAGTGAGAAGAACCCAGCCAGGAACACCGTGGAGTTTTCCTTCAGGCTGGAGACCCGGAATGCCATGACAGAGTTTGAAAGGCTTCCATGGCGCCCTAACAGGCATTGGGATTCTTTATCTACTCGAGACCCGCAATACTTTGCATAAGCACCACACGCTTCTTCCCTTTTGCCATTCATCTCGGAATCCGTGTCTGCTATATCCCGGTTCTCTAGAGGTCTTGACCATGCTGTTTCTGTCTGGTTGCTGGCTTCTTTCTCCCGGATTTGGTCCATAAGTCAAGCAAAGCTACAGTGGGGAGGAACCGGCCTGTACCTCTCGTTCCACTGTCTTTCCATATTTGCAAACAGAAACAAGCTATAGCAAGTTACAAAGCCCAAGTCTTCCCTCTCTTCTAAGGAGGTGCTATAAGAAGCAACAAAAACAGTCCCTGTGTCCGACTTCCCTGTCTTATTCCACGTAGTCTACTCCACTCTCATTAACGAGGGCCACGTCCTGTTCCTGTTTGCTAAATGCTCTCTCTACCCCATGACGCTTTCCCAGCCTGTGCACTGCCTGAACCCTGGGCCTCTGAGTCGAGCCTGTCCTGAGTGGTCAAGCCCTGCCTGAATCCTGGGCCTCTGAGCACAGCTTCACTGTATCTGCCTGACTCTGGACTTCTGATCCAAGCCTTCACCTGTATCTGCCCTTGCCAGACCTTGTGTGGCCGACCTATACTGGGCCCCATATCTGGGCACGCTGCCCTGCCTGATCTGGAGAGAGAAGGGGGGAGAGCGAGAAGCAAGAGACTGGGACTCCCTTTTCCTATCCCATCCCCTAGGCATCCCCATTCTGATTGGCTAATTGGCTAAAGTGACCTGGTGGTCTCCACCTAGCTCCAGCTGTATCAAAGTAACCTGACGTTCTCCACTTTAGCTTCAACTGTATCAAAGTAACCTGGTGTTTTCCACCAAGCTCCAGGTGTATACTAATAATACTCTAAGTCCGCAGAGTACTAATTATATTCTAAGCACTAATACAATAGTGTAGTGGCAGCTAATGATTGTACATGTGTGTAAGAGCCAATTCAGCCTACACACACACACGCACACAGGACATTAAGACTGTCCCTAGTATAAAGACAGAAGCCAAGTTCTTTATACATATATATTTTAATGAGTACACCAATTTCAAGGTAGTTATTTTTTATTTTATTATTTTTTTTTTTAATTCAACGCCTCTGGTCTCTGTTTTACCAGAGACTAGATAAAATACCAGATAGTGAAGATTTTTATCTCTGCCATGAAAGTAACAACAGCTTGTCTTTCCGGTGTTGGGTGTTTTGATGTCCTACAGAACTTTACTCAATACAGCCTGAGAGGAGGAGGAGACGTCTTCCCACGTTCATTTTCCCCAGGATGTTTCTTTCTGGGCTGGAAGGCCTGGAGTGATTTTTGCTCCCCCCTGCCTCACGCTAGTGGATATAGTCAAGCCTCATGTCCATTGGCAAATTATTCACTATCACTATCACTATCTTCCCATTCATCATCGATTTGCTCAAGCGGGCACCAGTAACATCTCCATATGTCCTGTCTCATGCTAGTCGAGCCCAAGGGCATCTGCTTGCTCCAGGAACATAAAGAGCCTCAAACCATTCCATCAGGTCATGGGGAATATATTCCCTCACTACTGCTCATGGGGATGACCTAATATAATTGTTACTGGAATTTGGTATATCAAATACGACACGGGTAGCTTGCCAGGCTTACTGTGCGGGTGGGAAATTACTAACGTTTAAAAAAAAATTTATTTTTACGTAGACAAAACCCTACAGCTGTTGATAGAACTCTAGAGTCGAAATGGATTTGCTAACAAAGCTCCAATATTAAAATCAGTAAGTATAGGAAAGTCAATTTTTTTACACATGAAAATTGTTATATCTGATCATAGGATTGTTAAGTCCTTGTGCAAGAATTTATCAGTTTGTTGCTAGTTGAACCTTTTGTTTTATTGTTTAGTTTGTTGAGTTTAGTGGCGTCTATGTTACTTTCTCATCTAATTTTGGTTTCCTACTGGAATTTCAGTGTATAAGAATTTGTCCAGAGATTAACCCCTGAGCATTGCCGGGTGTGACCATAAAATAAACAAAACAAAACAAAACAAAAGATAGAAAGATTGTCTTGCAGGCAGAGAGATAGCGCAGTGGGTGGAATGCTTATCTTGCATGCTGCGGAGCCGGTTGTCTCCAGCATCCCCTATGGTCTCCTGAGCCCTGTCAGGAGAAAAGCCAGAGTTTCGCTGGATGTGACCCAAAAACCAAACCAAACGGAAATAAAAATAGAAATCTGCCTTCAGTTTATTCTTCAGTTTTTTAATTAAAAACATTCTTTCTTTTAAAAATGCCATTTTTTTTAAATAACAGTGAATTAAATGGTTGTGAAAATGCAGATTTTTTGGATTAGAAAGTATTGGAGAGGGGCCAGAGCAATAGGATATTGGGGAGGGCGTTTGCCTTGCACGCATCCCATTTGGTCCCCCGAGCATCACCAGGAATGACCCAAAAAGCATAGATAGATATGCAGAAAATTAATAAATAAAATAAAGTATTGAAGAGCATTCTTCAAACTTGCTACATCTGAAACAGGCCCCTGGACTGGTGACTGAAGGGTACTAGTGTTCAACAAAGATACTGTGGCACTTTCTAGTGTTCACCTAATTTATTAGTTTTACAATGAATTTATTGGGTATTAATCCCCGAATAGGGAATCCAGGGTAACTTGCAACAAAATGGCGGTTGGCTGCACTTGTAGCTATGTGTCAGTGAGATCTCTCTCCTTTTCCAAACTGTTTCCCGTTTATCCATTGAATGAAGGAAGCATTAGTTTTAGCTGTTGACATAGAAAAAGACTGGGCCCCCTGGGTTGAACCCAGAGCCACGGCAGAGCCTGGCAAGCTACCGCGGTGTACGCGATATGCCCAAAACAGTAGTAATAATGGACCTCATTCCCAATGAATGGAGACGTTACTGGTACCCACTAGAGCAAATCGATGGAATGGGAAGACAAGTGATACAAGACAGTCTAGAGACGTCATGCTCTATGCCTTGGGCCATTGAGTCAATATGATTCTGGTTGAGGCGGCTGCCCCGCTTACCTCGAGAGGACTCCAGAGTTGTAACCTGGGCATAGACTATCTGAAATGATTCCCAGTTCGGCATCTCTGCAGAGACTATTAGTGAAGTGATGGGGTTGAGCCTTGGCGGGCTAAAGTGATGGGTATCTCTTTGTTAAAGCACTAGAGATTTCACTGCCCAAAAAACTCTCTGATTACTCATTCACTCTGTCTGGGTTTGTGAATTTGTGATGACTCCTTAAGCCTTGGTGATGGCCCTCAGAGCAGAAAGGGGCTGACAATAAAGCAAAGCTGCCCTCGTGTGGCCTTTTTGAGCATCGCGCCCCAAGTCGAGTCTGAGAGCAAGTTCCCCATTACTACTGGTTCAGAGGAAAAAAAACAAATTATTTTTTTGTGCTTTACCATAAACTATGAAGAGACAAAACACAATAGTTAGAAAGAAATGATTTCCTATGAAAGCAGGGGAATTATTTAATAAAGGCTTTTCAAAGCCAGCCAGCCAGCCAGCCAGCCAGCCCCAGCCAGCCAGCCCCAGCCAGCCCCAGCCAGCCCCAGCCAGCTCCAGCCAGCCAGCCCCAGCCAGCCAGCCCCAGCCAGCCCCAGCCAGCCAGCCCCAGCCAGCCAGCCCCAGCCAGCCCCAGCCAGCCAGCCCAGCCAGCCGCAGCCAGCCAGCTCCAGCCAGCCAGCCCCAACCAGCCAGCCGCAGCCAGCCAGCCGCAGCCAGCCAGCCGCAGCCAGCCAGCCAGCCGCAGCCAGCCAGCTCCAGCCAGCCAGCCCCAGCCAGCCAGCCAGCCCCAGCCAGCCAGCCCCAGCCAGCCAGCCCCAGCCAGCCAGCCAGCCGCAGCCAGCCCCAGCCAGCCAGCCAGCCCCAGCCAGCCAGCCAGCCAGCCAGCCAGCCAGCCCCAGCCAGCCAGCCCCAGCCAGCCCCAGCCAGCCAGCCCCAGCCAGCCCAGCCAGCCAGCACCAGCCAGCCAGCCAGCCCCAGCCAGCCAGCCCCAGCCAGCCCCAGCCAGCCAGCCAGCTAGCCCCAGCCAGCCAGCCCCAGCCAGCCAGCCAGCCAGCCAGCCAACCAGCCAGCCAGCCCCAGCCAGCCCCAGCCAGCCAGCCCCAGCCAGCCAGCCCAGCCAGCCCGCCAGCCAGCCCGCCAGCCAGCCCCAGCCAGCCAGCCAGCCAGCCAGCCAGCCAGCCAGCCAGCCAGCCAGCCACAGCCAGCCAGCCAGCCAGCCCGCCAGCCAGCCCCAGCCAGCCAGCGCCAGCCAGCCAGCCAGCCAGCCAGCCAGCCAGCCAGCCAGCCAGCCAGCCAGCCAGCCAGCCCGCCCAGCCAGCCCAGCCAGCCAGCCAGCTAGCCAGCCAGCCAGCCAGCCAGCTAGCCAGCCAGCCAGCCAGCCCCAGCCAGCCAGCGCCAGCCAGCCAGCCAGCCAGCCAGCCAGCCAGCCAGCCAGCCAGCCAGCCCCAGCCAGCCAGCCCACCAGCCAGCCAGCCCGCCAGCCGCCAGCCCGCCAGCCAGCCAGCCAGCCAGCCAGCCCCAGCCAACAGCCAGTCAGCCCCAGCCAGCCAGCCAGCCCCAGCCAGCCAGCCAACCAGCCAGCCAGCCCCAGCCAGCCAGCCAGTCAGCCCCAGCCAGCCAGCCAGCCCCAACCAGCCAGCCGCAGCCAGCCAGCCAGCCGCAGCCAGCCAGCCGCAGCCAGCCAGCCAGCCGCAGCCAGCCAGCTCCAGCCAGCCAGCCCCAGCCAGCCAGCCAGCCCCAGCCAGCCAGCCCCAGCCAGCCAGCCAGCCGCAGCCAGCCGCAGCCAGCCAGCCAGCCCCAGCCAGCCAGCCAGCCAGCCAGCCCCAGCCAGCCAGCCCCAGCCAGCCCCAGCCAGCAGCCCCAGCCAGCCAGCCAGCCCCAGCCAGCCCCAGCCAGCCAGCCCAGCCAGCCAACCAGCCAGCCAGCCCCAGCCAGCCCCAGCCAGCCAGCCCCAGCCAGCCAGCCCCAGCCAGCCAGCCCCAGCCAGCCAGCCCCAGCCAGCCAGGCAGCCAGCCAGCCAGCGCCAGCCAGCCAAGCCAGCCAGCCAGCCAGCCAGCCAGCCAGCCAGCCAGCCCAGCCAGCCAGCCGCCAGCCAGCCAGCCAGCCAGCCAGCCAGCCAAGCCAGCCAGCCAGCCAGCCAGCCAGCCAGCCAGCCAGCCAGCCCCCAGCCAGCCAGCGCCAGCCAGCCAGCCAGCCAGCCAGCCCGCCAGCCCGCAGCCAGCCCCAGCCAGCCAGCCAGCTAGCCAGCCAGCCAGCCAGCCCAGCCGGCCAGCCAGTCAGCCCCAGCCAGCCAGCCAGCCCCAGCCAGCCAGCCAGCTAGCCAGCCAGCCAGCCCCAGCCCGCCAGCCAGCCCGCCAGCCAGCCCCACCCAGCCAGTCAGCCAGCCAGCCAGCCAGCCAGCCAGCCACAGCCAGCCAGCCAGCCAGCCCGCCAGCCAGCCCCAGCCAGCCAGCCCAGCCAGCCAGCCAGCCAGCCAGCCCCAGCCAGCCAGCCCCAGCCAGCCCCAGCCAGCTAGCCCCAGCCAGCCAGCCCCAGCCAGCCCAGCCAGCCAGCCCCAGCCAGCCAGCCAGCCCCAGCCAGCCAGCCCCAGCCAGCCAGCCAGCCGCAGCCAGCCCCAGCCAGCCAGCCCCAGCCAGCCAGCCAGCCAGCCAGCCAGCCAGCCCCAGCCAGCCAGCCAGCCCCAGCCAGCCAGCCAGCCAGCCAGCCCCAGCCAGCCAGCAGCCAGCCAGCCCAAGCCAGCCAGCCCCAGCCAGCCAGCCCCAGCCAGCCAGCCCCAGCTAGCCCAGCCAGCCAGCCCCAGCCAGCCAGCCAGCCAGCCAGCCAGCCAGCCAGCCAGCCCCAGCCAGCCAGCCAGCCAGCCAGCCCCAGCCAGCCAGCCAGCCCCAGCCAGCCAGCCCCAGCCAGCCAGCCAGCCAGCCAGCCAACCAGCCAGCCAGCCCCAGCCAGCCCCAGCCAGCCAGCCCCAGCCAGCCCAGGCAGCCAGCCAATAGCCAGCCAGCCAGCCAGCCAGCCAGCCAGCCAGCCAGCCAGCCAGCCAGCCAGCCCCAGCCAGCCCCAGCCAGCCAGCGCCAGCCAGCCAGCCCGCCAGCCAGCCAGCCAGCCAGCCAACCAGCCAGCCAGCCCCAGCCAGCCCCAGCCAGCCAGCCCCAGCCAGCCAGCCAGCCCAGCCAGCCAGCGCCAGCCAGCCAGCCAGCCCCAGCCAGCCAGCCCGCCAGCCAGCCAGCCAGCCAGCCCGCCAGCCCGCCAGCCAGCCAGCCAGCCAGCCAGCCAGCCCAGCCAACAGCCAGTCAGCCCAGCCAGCCAGCCAGCCAACCAGCCAGCCAGCCCCAGCCAGCCCCAGCCAGCCAGCCCCAGCCAGCCAGCCCCAGCCAGCCAGCCCCAGCCAGCCAGCCCCAGCCAGCCCAGGCAGCCAGCCAGCCAGCGCCAGCCAGCCAGCCAGCCAGCCAGCCAGCCAGCCCCAGCCAGCCCAGCCAGCCAGCCCGCCAGCCAGCCCGCCAGCCAGCCCCGCCAGCCAGCCCCAGCCAGCCAGCCAGCCAGCCAGCCAGCCAGCCAGCCAGCCAGCCCGCCCGCCAGCCCGCCCGCCAGCCCGCCAGCCAGCCAGCCAGCCAGCTAGCCAGCCAGCCAGCCAGCCAGCCAGTCAGCCCCAGCCAGCCAGCCAGCCCCAGCCAGCCAGCCAGCTCAGCCAGCCAGCCAGCCCCAGCCAGCCAGCCAGCCCCAGCCAGCCAGCCAGCCGCAGCCAGCCCGCCAGCCAGCCCCAGCCAGCCACCAGCCAGTCAGCCACAGCCAGCCAGCCAGCCAGCCACCAGCCAGCCGCCAGCCAGCCCCAGCCAGCCAGCGCCAGCCAGCAGCCAGCCAGCCAGCCAGCCAGCCCCAGCCAGCCAGCCACCAGCCCCAGCCAGCCAGCCCCAGCCAGCCCAGCCAGCCAGCCCAGCAGCCAGCCAGCCCCAGCCAGCAGCCCCAGCCAGCCAGCCGCCAGGCAGCCAGCCAGCCAGCCAGCCAGCCAGCCAGCCAGCCAGCCAGCCAGCCAGCCAGCCAGCCAGCCAGCCCCAGCCAGCCCAGCCAGCCGAGCCAGCCGCCAGCCAGCCCGCCAGCCAGCCCCACCCGCCAGTCAGCCAGCCAGCCAGCCAGCCAGCCAGCCAGCCACAGCCAGCCAGCCAGCCAGCCGCCAGCCAGCCCCAGCCAGCCAGCGCCAGCCAGCCAGCCAGCCAGCCAGCCAGCCACCAGCCCGCAGCCAGCCAGCCAGCCAGCCCGCCAGCCCGCCAGCCAGCCCCAGCCAGCCAGCCAGCTAGCCAGCCAGCCAGCCAGCCCCAGCCAGCCAGCCAGCCCCAGCCAGCCAGCCAGCCCCAGCCAGCCAGCCAGCCCAGCCAGCCAGCCAACCAGCCAGCCAGCCCCAGCCAGCCAGCCAGTAGCCCCAGCCAGCCAGCCAGCCAGCCAGCCAGCCAGCCAGCCATCCAGCCCCAGCCAGCCCCAGCCCGCCAGCCAGCCCCAGCCCGCCAGCCAGCCAGCCAGCGCCACCATTTTCCATATCGGACTTTCCTCTTGTCAGAACTCCACCCAGCCGAAGAGCCTATCACAGCTGGTTCATGTGGCCACTTTTGGCCACCCCTTTCATCGATAAATTCTGGAGATCATATGTGACTACGAGATTATGCGACCTGTACGGCATAGCTTGGCAAGCTACCCATGTCATATTTTATATGCCAAATACCAGTAACCTCATTCCAAACCAAATACCATTGACCTCATTCCCATGGTCTGATGGAATGGTTTTATTTATTTTTAATTTTATTATTTACCCCCCCAAATATTATTACACTGTTTTAGACATACAATTGAAAGATGCTCATGTAGAGTTTTGGTTCTACAGTGTTCCAACACGCATCCCTCCACCCAAACCCATCTCCCATCACCAATGTCCCCACCTCCCTCCCCCCTCCACACCTCAACCACTTGGCGGTTCTGTATGTCATTTCTTTACTCTATATCTCCTTCCCAACAAACTTTCCTGCTCTTCGTGGAATGCAGTGCATTAAAAGACATTACTGTTTCACTATTTTAGTGGACCACGCGGCCACGCGACCTGGGCTCGAACTGGTTTTGCTCTGTTCATCTGGTCGTGAGGCAGTTTCCCAGCGTCCGGACAGCGAAAATGGTGGCTAGTGTGATGGGCGAGTCTCATCCGGCTGCTTCCGGGACCCCCAGAGGCGACGGGCCCACTCCCAAAACCCATCTGCCCTCCTCGGGGCTCCATGGTCAGCTGGGCCCGGGCGCGAGCCGAGTTCCAGTCTCCCCAGCCGCTTGTGAGGTCTCTGGATGCTGGCCCGTGGGCAGCTCCTGGGCGGGGCCACCAGGCTCGACAAAATGGAGGGGGGAAGGGCGACCCCGCCTCCATCTGACGACTTCCCAGTGATTCCTGCTTCTGGGAGCCGCCTACCTGGGCTCGAACTGGTTTTGCTCTGTTCATCTGGTCGTGAGGCAGTTTCCCAGCATCCAGACAGCGAAAATGGTGGCTAGTGTGATGGGCGAGTCTCATCCGGCTGCTTCCGGGACCCCCCAGAGGCGACGGGCCCACTCCCAAAACCCATCTGCCCTCCTCGGGGCTCCATGGTCAGCTGGGCCCGGTGCGAGCCGAGTTCCAGCCTCCCCAGCCGCTTGTGAGGCTCTGGATGCTAGCCCGCTGGGCAGCTCCTGGGCGGGGCCACCAGGCTCGACAAAATGGAGGGGGAAAGGGCGACCCCGCCTGATGGAATGGTTTTAGGCTCTTTATATTCCTGGAGCAACCAGATGCCCTTGGGTTCTACTAGCATGAGACAGGACATATGGAGATATTAATGGGGTCCGCTTGAGCAAATCAGTGATGAATGTAAGACAGTGATAATCTCGCTCTGTGCTAGCTCAAGAATCACTGCTGGTAAGATTATGGGACCATGTGACATACTAGGCATCAAACCTGGGTTGGCTGCATGCAAAGTAAATGCTCTTCCTTGTGATAAGTGGTGATTGTGTTATCACTCTGGCCCCAACAATGATAGACTTTACTGCTCAGCTACCCCTCCCCATCACTGCTGTAGCCTCCCACACTGCCAACCCAGGCAGCTCTGCTGTTCATCAGGCTGGATTTTGACATATTTTCCATTTTAAACAGATTGGAAATGATAATATGTAAATTATAGTTCAGTATGAGATAAAATACACTCAACTAATGAATGTGAAGTGTAGGGGCATAATTCAGGAGGGAATGAAGAAGCTGCTCAGGTGCATTTGAAAATTCCCTGTCATTTCTCCGAAGGTCCTGGTATGTGAAACCAATGTGGAGGCTATCAGTGCAGGGCTGGTTCCTGCCCCTCGGGGCTCTTCTTAGGCTGAAGGAATAATTAAAATGGTAACAGGTTAGCTAAGGAAAAATCACTTTAATAACACGCATACGGAGAATGTACATGGCTGTAAATTCCCAAGGAAAAGGGAGCGAACCCAGGCTTTAGATGTGGCGCCAAGAGCCCTGCGGCATCCATAGAGAGGAAGGGAGATGTCCCAGCACAAGGACAGGTGACTGCAGCTGCGCCTCGAGCCGGAAGATGCGTGCTCAGAGGGGAAGGACCAATTTCCTCCCGCATCATATTTCTCTTCCATTCTTCTTGGTCTTAAATGAAAAACAATCGTGTCTTTGGTTTGGAAAAGGGCAAAGGACTGAGACAAGAGACATGAGAGTCTCTTCATGAAAATTGTCTCCGTTCCTCAGGCAAAGAAACAGTTTCTCCCAGGGCCTTATAAGCAGACAATCCTGGTTTGATCCCCAGTTCCACGTATGGGCCTCCAAGCCCCAGCGGAGTGATCCCTGAGCATGGAACCAGGAGCACTCCCTGAGCAATGCCAAATGTGTTCCTCCACCCCCAAATAACAAAAACAACAACAACAACAACAACAAAACAGAGAAAAGCAAGTGGGGGGCCAGAAAAATTGTACAGCGGGAGGGCATTTGACGTTCATGTGGCCCACCCGGGTTCCCATATGGTCCCCAAAGCACCACCAGGAGTAATTCCTGAGTGTAGAACCAGGTGCAACCCCTGAGCATCGCTGGGTATGACCCAAAAAAGCAAAAACAAAACAAAAAGCAAGTGGGGACTCGGGGTTGCTCTAAGAGTTCATCCACTGCAACACACACCTTTTGGATGCCATCAGTTTCGGATAAAACATGCGCGCATGATTTTGGAATGACAGTCAGGTCCGCCAAGTTCTACAGTCAATTAATGCCTGGCTGTAGCTTCTGCGTCCTTTCTTGCTTTCACCTCCCCACAGGCCTCCCGCCCATGTCAGTCTCTAGCGATTTCTCTTTCATTTTCTGATGTTTGAACTCAGTTTCTCACCTTCAGAGGTCAAATAACATTTTCTCACGTGACGTCTTCTCTCCTCCTTTCTTTTCAAGAGACTCAAATGACTGTTTCTAAGATAGGATCTTTCCCTTTCTTTCTCTCGGTCAATTCCACACCTGACCCCACTCACTCTTCTTGTTATGAGCAGTTATTCCTTTATACACTGCTGACCCCATCTTCCCGGGAAATTCTTCCCCATAGGCCCCACTGCCTTTCAGACAATCAATTATAAAATTTAAGAAATGAATTATAAAAATAATATAATAATATGTGTGTGTGTTTGGGCTTTGGGTCATACTTGGTGAATGTCACGGACCATATGGATGCTGGGGATAAAACCTAGGTCAGCTGCTTACAAGGCAAACACTCTATCTGGTGTACTTTTGCTTGGGTCCCCCAAAATGATACTTTAATTCCAAGAAGTCTCTCCTATCCCTTCTGACCATTCTCCCTCCCTCCTTCCCACTTTTCTGGCGCTAGGGATACACATGCAGCCAAGTACTATACAGCTAAACTACATCTTTAGTTCTGTGTCCATTTGTTTTCTAATCCTCTAAAAGATGCTTGTCTACTACCCCACCCTGTAGCTCATTTGTTTGTCCTATTCTGGAAAACAGAGCTATAGGCCGATAGAACCAACATGTTCTTTATCTCAGTCTGTGCAATTATGGAAAGGACCAAAGCTGGTCACAGCCCTTGGGCAGGGCTTGTCTGGACTCAGGTGGTCACATTCATTGGCAGCAGAATTCTACTTGGATGGCGCAGAAGGTTGGGAAACATGTTCTCATGCAAGACCAGTCATGGCTGAGGTCACAAACCTCAAAAACTTAGCCTAAGATGCTAAAGACAAGAGGAGAAGAAATGTTTTCTAGATGGATGTGATTTAACTCCAAGTCCTCTGCAAATGTTACCGGTGTCGGGTTGAGGCAGCTGAATGGAGAGACTGTGCAGTGAAGGGGTTTAATGATTCAGAGCATCTGTGTTACTCACCACAGCTCTGCTATACCTATATGCTGCAAACACTGAGTGAATGACCACAAACTCATGTCCCCAGGAAAATACAGGGTTAGGTATACAAGACTCTGGCCGCAGTTTAATTTTTTTGTGGGCTTTTTTTGGAGGTATCACAACTGCTTATGCTCAGGGTTATTCCTGGTTCTGCACAAAGGAAGTACTCCTGGAGGTGTTTGGGGGGCCATATGGGATGCCAGGGATCAAACCGGGTTTGGACCACATGCAAGGCAAATGCCCTCTCCACTGTGCTATTGCTCGTTCCAGCTCTGGCCACATTTTCTCCAATGGATCAAGTCCTGTTTTATGTATGTTTCTGTTTCAAGACATCTTATTTAAGATGCATTTGTTGGTTCAGTAGCATTGAGCTCACAGCCAAAGACCACGCCAACAGCCTGAATGAAGCTTAGCTAACTCTATTGTTTACGTGAAAGTGAATTCACCTGTGCTAGTGGGTTCTTGAGGAATTGTATGAAAGAATGACATATAAAACTCAGAAAGTTGAGTAATTCAGTTTAATATACAGAGGTTTCCAGGTCCGTCCTGTAATATCTAGCTTCTCTGTTCCCCGTGAACAAATTCCTGGTTCTGTTCTGCTCACATCCCACAAGTGATGGCCCCGTCCTGTTCCTATGCTGCGCTCTCCGTGCCTGCCGCTGGGCCCCCAACTGTACCCCAGTGGTCCCTGTTGTCCTGTCCCGGCTTTCCTTAGTCTCCAGCCTCTACCCTGTCCATGTGGGTGAGACTCCTGTGCTCAGTACCTTGCCCTGTACCTGGGCATCCATGCCCTGCCTGAACTTGGGCTATCCTGACCATCCAAGCCCTACCGTAACCTGGGCCTCTGAGCGCTGGCCTTCCGTGGCCTATCTGTTCTGGGCCTGTACCTGGGCATGCTGCCCTACCTGATACAAGGAGATAGGGAGGGAGCCGGTTGGGAGTAGCTGGCCAGAGAGTGAGAGCTTTTCCCTTCCCTTTTTCTCTCTCTCCTCTCTTGTTTCTCTCTTCTTTCTTCTTTCCTCTCCTTCTCTTTTCTCTCTCTGGGAGGAGCCTGCCTTTTATTTGTTGCCAAATCCCACCCCCAGGTTTCCCTTCTACATTTTGATTGACTACATAGACCACAGGTGGGATTAGCTACCTGACACCTGGTGCTTTCCTCCTTAGCTCCTGCTGTATCACTATGATTCCACTGTTTGGGACATCACAGATGCCTGGAGTTTAGGAAATGCTACCTAGGGCTGAGCCATTATGGTTGAGCGCCCAGTCAACAGCCAATCCAGAACAAAATGCACACAGGTGTGTAAAACATGGCACTCACGAGACTGTGAAAAGATGTTTGTCTCTCGGTGGGAGAGGAGATGAGGAAGGCAGTTTGCCTTGTTTGATATTACCTGGGATATGTGTTTTGAGAGACTCAAAGTGTCACTGCTCTGTGTGTTTACATGCATGCCTGTGTGCTACAGAACCACCAGCTTCTCTTCATGGGCACAAGAGGCAGAGAAAGAGAACAGGAAGCCCATGTTTAGGAAGGGAGCGTTATGGGTTAGTGGGTGTAGGGATCAATAGCGCCACTCAAGGGCTGAAACCCTGAGGCACACATCTGATATGACTTCACATAAAGAATTAGGGGTGGGGCACAGCTGGTGACGTCATCATGGAAGAGGATTTTCCTGTGTTGGGATGCTCTTGAGAATTGTATGAAAGATTTGCACACACAACTCAGAAGGTTAACAATGTAAAAAGGAGAGGGAGAGAGAAGGAGAAAAAGAAAAGTGCCTGCCATAGAGGCATGTTGGGGGGGGGAAGGGAAACTGGGGACATTGGTGGTGGGAAATGTTCACTGGTGGAGGGATGGTGTTGGAACACTGTATGGCTGAAACCCAATCATGAACAGTTTTGTCATGGTTTAGCTCATGGTGATTCAATTAAAAACAAACAAACAAACAAACTCAGAAGGTTAAAAGTTAGAGTTTATTGTACCGATAAAGTAGATGAGTCTGGTCTGTCCCCAGATGTCAGGCCTCTCCTTTCCCCTTACACAAGTGGGCTGTCCTGTCCCAAATGCCGCCCCTTCGGTGAACAAGCTCCCCGAGTCGTGATTTTCTATCCCGTATATGCTTTCCCAAGTCTCCGGCCCTGGCCACGAGCTTGTTGGTGAGACCCTTGTGCTCTACCTGTTCCTGGGCCTTCCAACTGTACCCCAGCAGTTCCTGTCATCCTGTCCCAGCTTTTCTGATCATAGTCATGGCCACGTGAATGTGGGTGAGACACCTTAGCCCCCTATCATTGCCTAGACGTCCAGACCCTGCCTGAATTTGAGCTTTCCTGAGTTTCTGAGCCCTGCCTGTATTCCGCCTCCGTCTGGGCCTAAGTGGCCGGCCTGTACTTGGCCATTTATCTGGGTGCGTAGCCCTACCTGATTATGGAGACCTGAGCAGAGCGAAGCATGAAATGGGGCCGGGGCCTCCTTTTCTCTGCTGCCATAACCCTCCTCCTCCACTCTCCCTCCTTCCCCTCTCCAGGTCATGTGAGGAATTTGCTGACCATTCAGAAGGAAATGAGATACTTGGGGGTGTAGAGGGGACTTAACACGTTCCCTTTTCTTTTTATTTTCTTTATGCTCTAAACTGGATTAACTCAGCATGGCCACCCTCCACCATTTCTTATTGCTTAATTCAGGAACCCCCAGCCATCCCATTTGATCTATTCTGATGGGCTACCTGTTCCATTTTGTCACTGTGACTTCTTTATGCCACCCGCACGGCAAGCCTGGCAAGCTGCTCGTGTTGTATTTGATATGCCAAATACCAGTAACATTTATATTAGGTCATTCCCATGACCTAATATATTGGTTTGAGGCTCTTTATGTTCCTGGAGCAAGCGGATGCCTTTGGGTTTTATTAGCATGAGACAGGACATATGGAGATATTACTGGTGCCTGCTCTAGCAAATAGATGATGAATGGGAAGATAGTGATCGTGATAGATAGTGACTTCTTCTTGGCTTCCCTTAGCATTGATAGTTCTTAGAACTGTTCATCGCTCAGAGTCAAGGAGATGGTTTTGAAACTCCAGAGCAAAATAGCAAGAAGTCATAAGTGAGTTCCCCTCCCCCAACCATGCCTGCATTTCTCCCTCCTCCCTCCCCAGGTCATGTGAGGAAGATGCTCACCATTCGGAAGGAAATGAGATACTTGGGGATGTAGACAAGTACTTAACGCTCTTTTTTTTTCATGCTCTACAACTGTGATTAACTCAGCGAAGGCCACCCTCCACCATTTCTTATTGCTTAATTAAGGAACAGCTCAGAATTTTCTCCCTATTAGTTTTCAGCAGATTAGAAGGAAAATTATTTTAACAGATGCTAAAGAGTCTTTGCAAGGATTTGAAGATCAGGAGCACGCCTTTTATAGAGCTTCCAAATGTTCCCTGGCTGCTTCTGCTGGAGTTAAAGGAATTTAGTGTCTGAGTAACTTTATGAAAAGCCAAGAGGCTCTGACAATGAACTCCTGGGAAACTATTGCTCGGCTCCAGAATTAGTGCAAATTAATTTTATCCTTGTCTTTTATGACCTATATCAGGTAGTAGGTATTCTTGAGATATTCTTGCTGTATGCTGAGAATAAATATATTCTCAGAGAGTGAGATATTTTTGCTGTATGCTGAGAATAAATATATCCATTTATTAGGTGCAGTTCAGCAGGAAACAGGGAGCTCAGCTGAAAAGCTGGATTTTGCACTGGTAGCTTCACAAGCACAAAACAGGGTAAATACAATCTGAGTTTGGGGACGGGGTAATTACGGTTGCCATCTGCTAGCACATTCTTTATCTGAGTCCAAACCTCTGACGAGTCTGTAGACTTATGGTATCTCTTACCAGGCAACCTAATAAAGGATTAGTTTTTAAATGTTACCTTGAAACCTTTCCAAGATTGCCTTTGTCTAATAACATAATATCACATCTGGCAAGACTGCCAGCCCTGTAAAACACAATCTTTTAATAGTATTTATTAAGAACTTTCCAAAGACGCCTAATCACCAACACGAGTTGGTGTTAATAGAGAGTCATTAGTCAGCCGGGTCTTCAATATTTGGAGAAAAGGCAGACTCAGCAAGAAACACTAATGAATGGAAAGCAAATACAAAACACAACCTCCTGCCGCTGATGGATGCAAACGCCGCATGGCCCAGGCCAGCTGCTTAGCGATTCCTGAGCACTGTCTTGAAAATATTTGGCAAGAAGTGTCATGAGCTAAAATGAGCAGGAAGAACACAGCTGCTAAAGGTTGCCTGACCGGGAGAAAGGACGAATTTGTGAATGACAGGGCTGAAGAAAATGGCCACATTCCATACCGGGTTAGTAGAGGCTTAAGACAAAGTGGAGTCGGTTGTCAGTGGCTTGAGTGCTAACAGATACAGAAATAGCGGATGCTCGTGTCCTTTCAGCTACTTCCCTAACCCGTCAGGTCGGAGGAGAGACTTGTGATTGGCCATGAAGCAGAGGAGCTAGAGTCTGGTGGCACCCTACAGAGCTGTGGGCAGGGTGGGCTCAGCGCAGCATCATTATAAGGCTGCGATTCAGTCGAGAGAGTCGACGAGCTCCTAGGGGGAGGCAAAGTCTCCATGGTTTATCTTGGCACCACCAAGAGCTTGTGCTGACTGAATGACAACTTGGCTCCATAATCTTTCACTTTGTATCTTTATTGTGAAAGGAATTGAGAGGCAGGGAAACCTCAGTTTCTCTACTTGATTGATTATTCAAACCGTGTCAATTTATGTGCATAAGCATAGGATTTTATGGCTGTCATCTCCAAGCGCTGCATTCTCCTTACACCCCCAGGTATCACTGGGGGTCTTCCGGTTCATCGTCGATTTGCTCGAGCGGGCACCAGTAACATCTCCATATGCCCTGTCTCATGCAAGTAGAACCCAAGGGAACTTGCTTGCTCCAGGAACATAAAGAGCCTCAAACCATTCCATCAGGTCATAGGAATGAGGTCTATAATTGTTACTGGTATTTGGCATATCAAATATGACATGGGTAGCTTGCCAGGCTCTGCAGTGCGAGTAGCATACTCTTGTAGTCACCTCTAAATCCAACATTTATTGTGGCTACGCTGAGCCGGGCTGTGATAGGCTGGTCTGCTGGGTGAAGTTCTGACAGGGGGGGAAGTCCAGATGTGGAAAATGGAGGCCCTCATGGAGTGGGGGGTCATCTGGCTTGTTGCAAGGCTCTGCTGGGGTGGCGGGCCAGGGCTAGAACCTGCCATCCCTCCCGGGTGCCTCGTGAGCGGCTGGGCACAGGGAGAGCCAGTAGCAACTCTGCCCCATGTCTGTGAGTCTCTCAAATTGAAAAAATTAAAAAATCGATGCCACCGAATGCAAGCTTTGGGTGCTGAGAAACTTTCAATCCCCACAATAAAAACTACTAAAACAATAAAACCTAGGGGTATGTGTAGATGCAAGACAAAGGAGAGTTCCTAATTCATATTCAAAAGTGATCTCAAGGGGCTGGAGCGATAGTCCAGCGAGTAGGGTGTTTGCCTTGCACGCAGGCGGCCTGTGCCGGCCCAGGTTCGATCCCGGGCATCCCATATGGTCCCCTGAGCACCACCAGGAGTGATTCCTGAGTGCAGAGCCAGGAGTAACCCCTGAGCGTCGCCGGATGTGACCCAAAAAGCAAAAAAAAAAGTGATCTCAAGGGGCTGGAGGCGATAGTACGGTAGGTAGCACGTTTGCCTTGTACACGGCTGACCTGGGTTTGAGCCCCAGCATTCATATGGTCCTCCAGAACGGCCTGGAATATTTCCTGAGTGCAGAGCCTAGAGCAACCCCTGAGCATCACCAGGTGTGTCCCAAAAAACTAAAAAAAAATAATTTTTTAAAAAAAGTTAAAAAAGAAAATCATCCACTTTAAAAAAAAGTGATCTCTAGTAAGCAGAATTTATTATTCTATATAAGCTAGGACATCGAGTCTCTTGCTCATCCAAACATTCTGCAATGGCATGACTTTAAAGGCTCTCAAAAGCACTGTCTGGCTAGAACTTTACCGGACAGCTTATTTAGAGAGGAAACAAATACATTTTCATTTCTCTACCCAGAAATCTCTATTTCTGATCAACTTGGAGTGTGTGTGTGTGTGTGTGTGTGTGTGTTGTGCACATGCACACAAACACGCATGCACAAGAGGAAATACGTAACAAAAGTCAAAGGGGATTGTAGGCATGGGAATAGGCCAGCCCTTGAACAGTCTAACAGAAAGAGCTAGATCACTGCCTCTCAACAGCAGGCCTCCTATGAAGTTTTATTTTGGGGTTTTGGGGCCACACTCAGCAGTACATGGGTTTATTCCTGGCTCCTCACTCAGGGAACACTTCTGGAGGGGCTCAGAAGAGCATCTGGGGTGCAGGGGATTGAACCCGGGTTGGCTGTATACAAGGCCAGAGCCCTGCCCACTGTACTTTCACTCCAGCCAGTAACAGGTGCTTCTGAAGAGTGACTTACACCTATTTTGTACAGTCATCATGCTCTCACCTGTACATGAAGATGATTCTCCCCTCTCTGTCCACCCTCCCTTCAAAAAGGTCAAATGGGACTGTTAGGTGTGAGAGACTAAAATGTAGAATTTTTATTTTCTTATTCATGGGGAAGTTTGAGCTACATCCAAAAGGAGGAGATCAGGTAAGGTGTAAAATCTTCGTCCAGAGGGTCACTCGCTGACCTTGACATGTTTGGCGTCTGCCGAAGTCAAAGTCATTTAACACACTCACCCACCAGAAGGTTGTGTCCGTCCTAAGCACTGGAGTGAAGCTAAGAGTGATGGAGACTTTCAGGCAATGGTCTAAACCATGGCTGCATGTATACTCAATATGAAGGATGGAGAGCCCGCTCTGAGAAACTCCCATGTGACTACTCAGGGCATATGAAACACAATGCAAATCACAAAAGTCATAGGAAACACCTAATTGAAGTTGAACTTGAAGTTGAGCGTCAACAGTAACCCCCCCCCCCAGGTAGGGGTAGGAAACACAATTTTAGAAATCTTAAAAAAAAAACTTTAAAAAAACTTTAAAAATTTATTTATTTTGAGTATTAGTAGGAAACTAATATCCAAGGCCAGGAAAAACAAGGGCCAGGAGGACTGGTCAATGGTTGGAAGCTTGCCACAAGAGTGTGGGAGACAAAGGACAATTAGGATAGAGAGGGGAACAGTACAGCAATAATAGCTAGAAATGACCACTCTGGACAAGAACTGAGTGTTGAAAGTAAGTAAAGGGATATAGGATATTCAGTATCTGTATTGCAAAACATAAGCCCAAAAGGAAAGAGAGAGAGAGGGGGGGAGAGGGAGGAGAGAGAAAGGAGAGAAAGAGAGAGAGAGAGAGAGAGAGAGAGAGAGAGAGAGAGAGAGAGAGAGAGAGAGAGAGAGAGAGAGAGAGGAGAAAGTGCTGCCATACAGGAGGGAGGTGTGGAGGGAAACGGGATATTGGTGCCGGGAAATATAGACTGGTGAAGTGACGGTGTTGGAACATTGTATGACTAAAGCCCAATCATGAACAACTTTGTAACTGTGATTCAATTAAAAACATTGAAAAAAATCTATTTTAATGCAGACAAGAGCCACAGCTGTTGATACAGTTCTAGAGTTGAAATTGAGTTCCAATATTAAATTCGATAAGTGTAGAAATAAATTTTTAATGTGAAAAGTGTTTCTCATCATGGGGTCATTAGGTCCTTGTCTGAGAATTTACTAAGCTATTGGTGCCAGCTGAGCTTTCTGTTATTATTCTTGTTGGCTTAGTTGGTTTCTATGTTACTTTCCCATCGCATTTGATGTGTTCCTATTGGAATTTCAGTACCAAGAACTGGGACGTATTGTGTGGGCCACAGATTTCTGGATCATGGTCTGGGCCAGTGAGTTGTCATGACAGGGGTTTTGGGAGGTGTGCATGGCTACTGGGGCTTCCAGAAATACAGGGTTGGGTGAGAGTGCCAACGCTGACTTTGGGAAGACACCCGCGTTCTCTGTCTGGGCACTGGGTGCCTGAAAGTATTTGCGGTTTGGTGTCTCTGCAGAAAATGTTAGTGGAGCTGAGCCCTGGGTGTGGCTGCAGGGGGAGAGGTGGCTGCAGCTGCTGGGATGGGGGTGAGGCTGCCGAGGCTTCAGCATGGTGGGTACTTCCCCTCCTACCCAACGGGGTGCCCCAGAGTTTTCAGCTGTGGGCTGTGGGGATGGACCTTTCCATGAAGCCTACCTGCTTGACCTGGTCTCCTTGGAGATTTAGTCATGAATTGGTAGAGCAGGGCCGGTGGGTGAGTCAGTATGGTGACGACTGGGGAAGATGGGCCACACTTTTTTTAAGTCTTGACAGAGGAAAAGACTGTATGGAGGTGAGATGACCAATAACTATTTTTCATGTGCTTGCCTGCAATAGAGTCCACACTAAATCATTATTTCTAGAGGCCTCCTCTTCTCTCCTTTCTTTGTGTGATTCCAGAGCTGGCAAAGCTATGGACATCTGAGACTGAAGTACAGCAGGTAGGGTGCTTGCCTTACACGTGGCTGATGGGTTCAATCCCTGGGTCCATATTGATAGGGACACAGGGAATAGGAGGACACAATTAAGGTCCTTAAACAAGGGAATCAGCTGTAATGGAAAGTCACAAGGGAGGCCCCCAGATGGTGCCTGATAGCTTAGATGACCGAGGCACTGCTGGGTTCCAACACCGAAAGTTCATCATTTTTGCATCCTATCCCTGTTTCTTTTTTAATATACTTTTTTATACCACCATGAGATAAGCAATTACAAAAATGTTTATGTTTGGGTTTTTTGTCGGGCGCCCGCCGGAGTCCCCGACAGTGCCGGGAAGCGAAGTTCCCTTCTACCTCCGAAGCCGGAGAGGAACGGATGAAAACTCAGGAATCCGATGCAGTTTTAAAAGGATTTACTTATCACAGGTTCAGGCATACAAATCAGCAAAAGGAAAAACCCGATGCTTAGGATTCCAGGCTAGAACCCCAGCCACGTGTAGGCCAAGATGGCGACCACCACGTGTAAAAACTTCCAAAGGGAAATGCACGCTCACAAGAGCGAGAGATCCCACACAGAAGAAGAAGGAAGTGAGAGCGGGAACCGGCTAGTTTATATCCCTGTAACTCAGACCTTCCTTCCACTGTTATGGAAAGCAGGGAGGGTCCAATGCCCTTAGGTAATCCCTCCCTGCACCTCACCTAGGGCCTTTACTGTGCTAATGTTTTGAGCCGAAATCTGCTTAGGAATGCTTTTGAAGTGTAGAGAAGGGGGTTTCTGAGATGGCATGTCCTTGACCAATACCAATGCCAGTTAAATATTTCTCTAAGCCTTCACAAGTCTCCTCTACTTCATTGTAGTTTTATATTTTAGTTGCCTTTGAGTATATCAGGGAGCCATGCTTGTTTGCTTGGAAGCAAACAGCATTTCTCTCTGGTCTAATTACTTAGGTGTCCTACGTGGCCAGGCTAATATGCTGGTAAGATCTAGCTAGTCCCACGATGATTGTGATAGCTGGGAGAATATTTATACCAGCTAGTACAGCATACATGGTCGGATAAACTGCCACATTTAGACTACCCCCCCTTATCTACGGAGTGATTTGCGGGAGGCAATCCAGAGCAGATGCAGCGGCCCTTAGGAGTCCTGCAACAGGTTTTGGCCATACAGTGTTCCAACACCCATTCCTCCACCAGTGCCCTTTTCCCACCACCAATGTCCCCGATTCCCTTCCCCCTCCCCTAGCCTGCCTCTATGGCAGGTTCTTTATCTCTTTTCTCTCTTGCTTTCTCTCTCTTTCTCTCTTACTCTCTTTCTTCTCTTACATATTGTGGATTGTAATACATATACTTAGAGGTTATATGTAATACATATACTTAGAAGTGTATCTTTTGCCTGTATTTAATGCTAAGTTCTATGTGGTAATAGCACTTTCGACAATTATTGGCACACTGTTCCCTTCTCTGTCTTACCTAACCTCTGCTCCCACATGTTTGTGGTAATTTCCACAAACTTTGACAAGACCTCCTGATCCACGTTTCGCCTGACCTTGGATATTGATATCATAATATGTATATATATGTATATATATTTATGTCATGCAAATAAATGCAGTCATTCTATATCTGTCTTTCTCCTTCTGGCTAATTTCACTCAACATGATCCTCTCCATGTCCATCCATTTATAGGCAAATTTCATCTGGGGCCTCCCCTGTGACTTTCCATTACAGCTGATTCCCTGTATATTCTCTGATATGTCCCGTATCCCTCTCCATGTCCATCCATTTATAGGCAAATTTAATAACATTTTCTCTAACAGCTGCATAGTATTCCATTGTGTAGATGTACCACAGTTTCTTTATCCAGTCATCAATTCTCGGGCACTCTGGTTGTTTCCAGATTCTGGCTATTGTGAATAAAGCTGCTACAAACATAAAAGTAGGGATGGTGTTTCCGCTGTGTGTTTTTGGCTTCCCAGGGTATATTCCCAGGAGTGGTATGGCTGTGTCAAATGGGAGTTCAATTTCTAGTCTTTGGAACTATCCCTGTTTTAATGGCCCATATAAGTGGTGTGTGTGTGTTTGTGTGTGTGTGTGTGTGTGTGTGTGTATGTGTTTGTGTGTATATACCCAGTTGGTTGAGTATCAGCTGGTGCCATTTATTTGTTCATCTTTGTTTTGGGGCCATACCTGGTGATGCTCAGGGCTTACTCCTGGCTCTGTGATCATGGATCATTCCTGACTCATTTTAATGAACACACATGGTGTCTTGCACGTCAGCCTCGTGTAAGACAAGCGGCGCTCCCTCACTGTACTCTCTCAACAGCCTCATAGTGAAACTTTCAATTCAATTATTTGAGCTCTTTGGAGCACGTTCTCCCCAATGTGAAGTGGAGCATTGAAATTCTATTAATTATATGTCAGCATCCATTGTAAAGGGTAGCAAATAGTCTGATGAAAATGATCATTGGATGAGTAAAATTTGTGAATGGTTCTCTATAAGTTGGAATTAATCATACATCAGCTCCATGACTACTTTCTATCTATTGCTTCCTTGCCTTCTGATTTGCTCATTTAAGGGAGAGCAAGAGGGTTAAACACGTTAATGTTGAGGGAATTTATTGGCATTGCTTGATATGAACATTATATGTTTTGTACACTAATGCAGGAGGAAGGTTGATATGAACATTATGTGTTTTGTTTACTAATGCAGGAGGAAGGCTGAAAACAGAATGATTTGATCCACCTGCCTCAGCAGACAAGAAATTGATGATACAAGGTGACTCAAAAAGCAAAATAAAATGATTGCTGTTGTTATGGGACTGGTAAGGCAGCCAAGTGACAAAACATGCCTTAAATCCTATTTTTCTAGCAGTGACAATTGGAACCAAAATGCAATCACTGGGGTAGCAGTTGTCAACTCACAGACATCTCTAGCCAAACTGTGGTGAAACAAGAGAGGTCAGTGTTTAACAGACCAAGTTCCAGCTGTTCCACTTGGGGACAAAAAATGGTTAGTTTGGAGTGAGTCATCCTTGAGCTGGCCACACTTGTTTCTGAGGGCTTGACTGTTTCCGAGTGTGCTCACTATAAGTAGGCAGGTAAAGTTAAACAGGAAGGTGAGCTGTGACTAGCTTTAGCCAGTACTTCTTCAGCCAGCTGGGTAGTTTGAAAACAATGATGTGTCATATGCATGTGAATGCAAATTGATTTTGTGAATAGCCCATTATTCATAGCTACAGTGACCATATAATTTATCATTCAAACAGGGACCCTGGAGAGTAAAAGAATGCTATTAAGTACTGGGTCAACAGATATAACTGAAACTGTCTCCAACAATTTGGGACATATGAGCCTTCTTTTTTTTTTTTAACATGTGGGTAGAGAAGAGAATTTCACTACTGTTGTTCGTCTGTGATTTCTTTCTTTCATTTCTTTGTGGGGGGTTTCTGGGGACTAAACTAAGGCCTTGGCTATTGAAGACATGCACTCCCCATATTTAAACTATCTCCCCACCCTTTTCTGTTCACAGTGCTTGGTGGAAATCTTTATCACAATGTATGCCACAGTTGTTACGTAGTCAACTGTAAATTTCTTTGAAGTCTCTCTCTCACACTAGACCTTGGACTTCTTGAGAATAAGCACATGCATTCTTTTCATTTTTTAGAAAATTCCTATTAAATCTATCAATATAATAATTTCTCAGTATGTATAGCAGTGTTACCATAAGTTATTGATACTGTTATATAAGAAATCTCAAGAACTTTTTACATCTTGTGAAACTGAAATTTTCTTCCCACTGAATATCAATTCTTTCACTCTTTCCCCCTCCCTCTGTCCTCTGAAACCACAAGTCTACTGTCTATTTGAAGAGTGTGGCAACATTAGATACTACATACATGTGAAGTCCTGTCCTGCTTTTTTTTTAATGAATGGTTTATTTTGCTGAGTATAATGTCTTCAAGGTTTATCCATAGTATAGCATATGACAACATTTATATCTTTTTAAAGGACGAATAGTATTCCATTGTATGGGTTTATCACATTTTCTTTATACATTCATTCTTGAATAAACATTAAGGCTGTATGCTTCTGTTTCAATCCTAAGTGATTGGGAATAATGCCATAATGGTGTGCTAATTTTAATACTTTTGGTGGTATGTCCAGAAATGGTATTGATGAAGCAATTTGGTGTTTCTAGGTTTTGGATTTTGAGATAACTCAAAACATTTTTGCACAATGCTTATGACATTTTTATTTTCAATAATGATACACCAGAGTTCCATTTTCTATGCATCCTTACTGACACTTATGATGATTATTTAATCTTTTTCTAGTGGGCATCCTACTGATGTTTCATTATGACCTTAATTTGAATTTCCATGATGATTAATGGTGTCAAGTGTGTTGCTATTGACCCTTCTCTGTTTTCCTTGAATTTTTCATTAGGTACCATTATTTTATATTAGTTAAGGTCCAGAAATGGTTAAATAAATGTAGGGAACACTTTGTGCTTCAAATGGCATTGAATTATATCATTCACATTGTGAATTATATCATTTTTCTCCATTTTACTTCCTTTGTGCCATTCAATGCCACTCTTCTTGCTAATGAGGAATGAAAGCATAGAATTACTCCAGAGGAAGGAAGATTTTAGGCATAGGGGCAGTCTCTTATTCTTTTCTATGGAAATATATTCTGCTAGCATAGTTCTCCAGACTGCTACTCTCAATATCATACCATTTGATGAAAAGTTTTCATGTTTCTCTTAAAAAACAAAATTGTGAAGCTCAAATTGAGCTTACTTCAGCTACATACAAATAGCCTTAATTAATTTTCTGGTTGTTTTGTGTGGGGTCAATGAACCACAATTAGCATTGTTCAGGGACCATTTCTGATGGGTTCAGGGGACAATATGGGGTGCTAGGGACTGAACCTGTTGGCTGTGTGCAAGGCAAGCTCTACCTCCTAGCCTTAGTATGTTAATCCATATGCAATGCCTCAAACACACCAAAACCAATACAATCAATACTGTGCCACTAAGTAGTCTTTAATAAAGTTGTTTGGATGAAAGGTCTCTGACCAAATATAATTTGGAGACATCTAATTTTTCACATGCAGTGTCTTGGATGTATGCTAATTTTAATGATTTGGGAGGAAAAATGATTCAGATTACTGTCAAAATATCTTTCATCAAAGTTGACCTTCGTAATTTGAGATAACTGGGTTATTAGAGATTAAATATATAAATTTGTGAAAGGTTTCTTGGAACCAGAAAGAGTAAAAACTTTATTTTTTAATAGGGGTGAGGGCGAGGATAAAGAAGAGGGAGAATAATGACAAGAAAGACTTGATTCCACCAGGAAGCCTCTTTGATATATAAGGAAGATGAATTTGAAAGCTTCCTTTGGGTGAAATGTTTTAGGTACATATATGACATTTTGTATTAAAGGACATAGAAGAGTGTTATAGGTAACTGTTCCTTAGCTTAACATTTACCTGCTTCCCTGCTGAGGTCTAAGTTGGCCTAGTCCAAAAATGTTGGTGTTTCTCTCCCCCCATCTGTGCCTGGCATATGATTATTGCATCGGGTTGGAAAGATTGGCGACTCTTATCTCCCAGGTCAATTTTTTCTTTGCTTTACAAATCCACAGCATTTGTTCTTACTGAAGAGAGGACAACTTGATTCCTGATTAAAATAATTCTTCTGCTTGCTTTGAATCTGGGTGGTTGGGCTTCTTTTTGTTTCTATATGAACCTGAGCTCTCCCGGGCTAAATTTCCATGATCTTGCTCTGCTTTATGTTCCAAGGTATGCAAGAACTTGCACTCCTAAGCAGGCAACTCAGGAGACAGCTAATTCTTCCTGACTTTGCTGTCTGCTCTGTCTGTAAGACAACAACATATGCTTGGTCACACCCTTTTATCAGCAAATCAATGTGTCTATGGAATGGAAATGCATGCACATGAAAGAAACTGTGAATGTCTATTTGAATAGACACATTGAGGGGCTCCGGCTTTCTAGCTCTCATCCTTTATGTCTAATTGCTCTGATTTTACAAATTGGTTGGTTGAAAGTCAGCATCATATGTGCATCTATTTTTAGGCATTTTGCTTGTATATTTTGACTTTATACAAAATTTGTATATTTTGACCCATCTAACTCAAGAACAAATAAAAAGGAATATGACTGTGTTGATAAGAATGCTTGTGCCTTTTTAAATTTTTTTTCCTCCAAATTCCACTTGGATATTTTTCCTTCCAATCAAATTGGTCCTTCTTATTTCCAGATAAAATTTATTATATTTTGGTTTTCTAGATGAAATTATTCTAAACTTCTTTTAGTTTCTGTGTAAAATCTCCTTTCTCAATAGAAAGTAAGATGAGATATAATATGAGGGAAAGTATAACAACGTTTATAAACATTGAACATTCTTTATAACTTTTTTTTTGGGTTATTTATTAAACACCATTCTGCTTCGGTGGTGGAGGTGGGGGAAATCCCTTGGCTTAGTTGTAAGGATCTGTTGGGCAAGCACTGCGGGTGTTGACTAAGCCCAGGAAAATTGGAGTGGAGAACATGCAGTAACAGCGATTGGACCTGGGACCACTGCTGGCCTAAAGACCATTCTTGAAATAAGCAGTATATTGGCAATGACGATTTGCTCTGTAAATGTTTAGCAAAGGAAAATAATGAATAATTTCCACCTGGCAGTTTTGACAACCAGCGATACAGCACCTACAGTATGTTTAGAACAGCAAGAGCATAATAAATATTTGCTAAATGCATCTATAAGCATGTTACAAAATATTTAGCATGTATCTCTGAGAGCATAAAAGCTTTAAAAATTATAAAAATTAGTGCAATTTGATGAATTCAGAAATTGTTAGTCAATTCACATACTATCTTATTTTTCTGACTGCAGTTATAAAGCACTGACATCACATCTCTAGATAGTAAATTTTATCTCAGAGAGAAAACCAATATAAAAGAAGATAGTATTTTCAATACAGGCTTAGAAAGCTCTAAATAATCTAAATTTATAAAGTTTGTCATTTAAAGTGTATTGATGTGTACCAGTATTATCTATATTCTGTTCTTTTTTTCCCTTTCCTTTAATAATGTAGCTTTAAAAAGGTCTAAAACAAACTTACAGACAACTAAAATAAAATCCTTTGAAATCTAGTTTGGAAATAATTAATAAAATGCAGAAAGGGCACTGGTAGATTTTTCAAAACTATTTTTAATACAAGATTAATAGCAATTTTCTATCCAAATCAGAAATGAAAAACCTTAACCCAAATAATATTCATTTGACAGTCACATAAAATTTTAGGTTTGATTGGTGCACATTTGTTCTGTTATAGAGTATGCATATTCACAGAGAGACCTTGCCACTCAAGCCATCTTTATGAACCCTTTCATGGAAGCACCTCATTTATAGGCTATGTCAAAGATTCCAGCAACTAGTCAACTTCGAATGAGGTTCAAATGTCCTTACCCTAAGCTGAATCCCAGGTGGTGGCCAACCATGATAGAGTGGTAGCCAACTGTGAAAGAGCAAGACTCCAGAATGCATACAACTCAATAGTCTATGTGTATAACTTGGCCTAAAACAAAACACTAGCTAATGTTTCCACCAAGGAAGAACAGATTGCAAATTTACAAGTTTTGGTCTCCTTTACTCTGCTGTTGGCGAGCTAAGCCATTTCTTTCTCCCACTTTTAAGTTAAAAGTCAGGTCTGTCAGTGATGTTAAGTAAATGAAAATTATTGAATTTTTGCAAGTTTGGGAGAAGTCAAAACTTGCACCTACTAACATTTCTTTCTATCTTTAATCAAACCCCACCCAGCAATTTGCCTTGCAAAGAGAAGTCATAAAGGATCACAACTCAGGAATTTGCTAAGTTTGTATTCTCCCTGGGAACTTTAGCCGGTGTTCAGTATGTAGCCAAAACATGTATGTAATGGCTAAAGAATTTGAGCAGGCGAATGTCTGCAGCAGGGAATATAAATCAAGCATCAGGAGCTTGCAACTAATAGTATTTTCAATGTGCTTGATTTATACAGAATATTACTGTAATAATTACGACTGCTTGTCAATGAATCCGTGTTTTTCCATGTAGGCAAAATGCTAGTTTCTACTCCCTTACATTTAAAGCACATGATACGATTTACTTATTTGGAGAAGCCATTATAAGGGTGTCAGATCGCTAAGTGCTACCACTTGTTATACTAAAACTATCATAAAAGTACCAATGTGACTTTTATTAAAATGATGAAAGGTCGCCATGGCTGTCCCTGTTTCCTGAATTTGCAATTCATTCTTCTCTGCTAAAGACTTTAGCCTCTGATTAGCTCTTGTTAGAACATATACAAAGTATAATATACACCAATTACAGACGTGTATTTCTGTTAGAAAAATACATATTATAACTAAAGAACATGTAAATAGAGGCACTTCAATAAGCTAAGTGTTTGCAGTTATGAGCATCACCCAACAATTTCTAGGGTCTGATTTTAAATCTGTGAGCCCATTCCTCTCTATTCAAAACAGAGGGTAAGATGTGATTGTAGAATTTAGGGGACATCCAAACAAAGGAGGGCAGATCTGGGAAAATAATGGATCATCATTACATCTCCTCTCACTATGCTGAAATGAGAGAAAACCATTGGGTGGGGTGGGGGTGGGAGTGGGGAGCTAGTCCACAACACTTACTGAAATAGGGTAATTAGATGATACCAATTCCATTAGGGCAGAAAAATTCTCATGCAAAATTAGTGTGAAAACTGCATGACACTGGAGGAGGAGATGAAAAGTAGGTACTATGATTTGAATAAAGCCTTGACCACATTCAGGCAGATTGGCTAATAATCTGACAACGTGAACTGAGAGTCATTGCAGTTTCTGTAGATCACTGACTGCACATGAAGACTGTGGAAAAGGCAGATGTTGAAACCAACAAAGCAGGTGTTTCTATGCCATCTGCTTTTAGTATGAATGGAACCTGGGTTCGCATTTATTAATGAGGTGTATATTCATACACATGCATACAACTGTTTTCTGGGGTCAAAGCACAGGGAAAAAATTCATTCTGTTTTCATAGCAAACAATGCAGGAATAGTTTGAAAAGAAAACACGTGGAGTCTAACACCATTTAGAAAGTCATTACTCAAATATCCTAGAAAATTAAGGTTGATATCGAATTTGTATTGCATCTTATTGGAGAAAAGACAATACTGATTTCTGAGTACACAACAGGAAACAGGAATGACTGAGCCTTGTAGAGAGGTCAAATGTATAATTGGAAGCCAAAGTCTGGCTGTAGAGTGGAGGCTTTTTCTAACTTCATATAATGGTGAGTTGGAGCAAGTGTTAATCTCATAAAGATCAAAACAAAAAGATGCCATGAAGTCTCTTGGAATCCTACATTTCATATCTCATTAGGCGTAAAACAGCAATAGACGGCTTCTAAATACTTTTCAGTTTTGCAAAAGTGCTCAGATATACTTAATACTAGTGTGCCGCATGTGTTCTACTTCAAAGTGATGACTAAATCAATAACTAATTATAATTGCCATGAGAGCAGAGATCGAAAAATACCATTTACGTGTCATTACTGTCAATGGGTTAATTAAAATGTGACCAGCATACTATGGTGTCTTGAAACATTACCGTTCCCAACCCCAGATGCATCATAAAAAACCAAGAAACACATGGATCGCCAACTATATTAGTAAAGCCCCAGTTTGGTTTATTTCGCTTCTCTCTGCCAGGGGAAGATGAGGCCCAGCTTTGACACACAAGGCAGATGAGTTAGGCTGTGGCTCGCCCTCGTCCTCTTGAGCTGGGTCATACCCCAAAGGCCAAGCAGGACTCCTGGGCTGGCGGTGCACATCTAAACAACGCTGGTGCAAGGAGAACATGATTTCCATGCACACGGTTTTCCATGCAGGGAAGTCCTGCATCCTCCTGGCTCTCCCCCATGAGCTCGGTCCAGTCAGGAGCACCCAGGCCAGAGCACGCTCATGACAAAGGGTGTGTGCCCTGGCAAACTTTTAATAAATGGACAGTTAGATACGTAAAAAGTTCTCTTTCTTGATTCTTGGTGCTCACAGATCCCAGAGGAATCCCTTCTCTGAGCAGCACAAAACAAGAAGAGCTGGTTGACAAAACATTTTCATTACAAAGGTGTGTCAACCCTGAGCTTGGAATTAAGAAGTTAAAATCTGTGATTTATATATATTTATATATAGATATAAAAATAGATGATCATACTAAGACTAAAAAAAGTGAAACAAATCTCCATGTCAATACTATATATATAATTTCTTTTTGTCTTACTTTTGTTGTTGTGAGTTAGTTTTGGAAGAGAATGCCCTTGGGATGCTGAAACCAATTGACACAAAGCAAAACGTTAGAAAAAAAAAGAAAACTCACTCATGGATTGAATTGCTTAGCAGTTCATTGGAAGAACTTTGATCTGGGGAGCGGCATGAGCCCAGGGGCAGAGACACTGAACTAAGGTCAAACTTGTGGCCCAAAGCAAAGCGAGAGAATGGTGGAAGGTTATTGTCTTCAAGGACGGACTGAGGGGAAACCACTAGGAACTGAAGCAGAAGGAAGAAGCGGTGCCAATTGGATCCAGTGGACAGGCATGCTGAGAATTCAGAAAATGGTGTGAATTCTAAGACTGAAACTGGGCTGTGCGAGAGAAGTGCTGAGGGGTGGCACTTTTGCTTTCAGATTCAAGATGGAATTCTACTTTGGACGTCAGTTCCCCAAATCAGTTTGGTTTTGCGTAGTTCAGAGTGCAAGACGGTACCTCCAAGACAAGAGCTATTTTCACTACATTAAAAATAAAAGTCTCAAACTTTCTCCCTATAAGCATTAGTAAACTCTATTTGTTACAAGAAATAAAAGCAAAACAATAAAAGCAAAAACAAAACAAAACTAAAATCCCTCAAGAAACCCAAGCCCCAAAAGCCTATACGGGAAGTTGCTGGCAATGCCTAAGCTATGGATCTTTCTTGTTTGCTTCTTTGTTGAAAATGCAGTTGTCTTGGGGTTTGGCCCAATTTTGCAAGGAAAATTATTTTCTTCCTATGCTTTTTTTTCCATGGGGTAAAACTCACAGCGTGAGATTCCTTTACTTCTGCAGCATAAAAGCAAATGAAGGTAAGAAAATCTCCTGGTACGAAAGGTTTGAGTAAGAATTCTCTAGAACAAACAAGGTCCCCACAGAGAGCTGAAGGAGAGAGGGCGCAGTCCAGTCTGGCACCTGGTACTCTTTGGGAAAACAAAGGGGGAGGCAGAGAGCGGTCCTGCCCTCTTCTCATAGAAAGCGCTCCGCTGCGGTGGCAGGGTCCATTGGCCAAGAGTAAGAAAAGAAGTGAGTTGGCTGTTCAGAAAGCTAAGATGCAGTTTCGTGGGACCCGAGACCCAGGATTATCTGCCCAGTCTCTGCAGTGTCAAGACCACGCAGACAAGAAAGCCTGAGAGCAAAGAGACACCGAGCCGGGCTGCGGAAGAATCCACTTCTCTCGGCCAGGGTCTACTGCAGGGGCCTCCGTGGTGACAAATTCAAACTCCGTAGGGCACCGTCGTCCATGCACCCACTGCCGCTTCCCGAGCCGCTGGATTCATCACCTGGGGGTGGGGAGACAGATAGAGAAAAGAAAATTAGCCCACAACTGGGTTAGCCTAGGCACGCACTGCAGGTTTGTGTACAGTGACAGAAGGGGACAGTTCTCTGTCCAAGGACCCCCACACTTGTTTTTGATCAATGGGCGCAGGACTGCACTGCCTGGAAATCGATGTCGGAAACATCATTTCAGTTAATATATAGAGTTACCCTCAACCAGGCAAGGGACGCACAGCTCAGACCCACCGGGAGGCCAAGCGATCATGCTGGTGTCAAAAAAGGCATTTCATGTTTTCCAATGTTAGAGTTACTTGGAGAAATTCTATATGTCTTTTTTGCATCTTAATGCCATTATTCTCAGCTGATCTCATGTTTTAATAAAGGTTGTCAAAGATTCAAACCAAACCAAACCAAAGTTGGTGTCATGGATCAAACCAAGCTCTGCCTCTCTGTTATAGACCTAAAGGGATGTTTTAGAGTAAAGCGCCAATGAGAAAAAGCAACCATGTAAGTTAGAACTCAAAGAACGGTGGCATACAGCGCTGGGTGCTGTGTTGTTCTTACTCTTCGCTACTCTCCCCTTACACTGCTTTCCTAAGAGCAAGGATGGACTTTACCGGCTCTGTTGAACATAGCCACATTCTCTCACTCACGAATAGTCTAACTCCATCCATGCGTGGTCTTCAAAGCTGAATGCATATACAATCTGCCTCTTAGCAGAAAAGTTTGCCTTTATTGGCATAAAACAGGTGCCCAGGTGCCTGCCCATCTCAGCGTGGCATCTTTCTTGCTGGCCCCTTTGACTTTGGGGACTTTCCTAGTCCCACAGTTCACTTCATTGTCCCCTTTTGTTTCCAAAATTGCGTCTCAGACCAGAGTCCCAGATGTTGCGTCATCAGCTACTAGCTTTGTGAATGCACTTATGACCACTGGCTACCGTATTGATGACTTGTTTGGTGGTTTCTTGTCCTCCCCACGAGAAAGCCAATTTGTTGAGAATCGAGACTTAGTTTTCTGTTATTCATATCTGTATTGCTCTTGCCTTCAGTGGCCCTGGCATAGAGTAGGTGCACAGTAAATATTTGCTTAATGAAGAAATATGCTTTTGGGAGTTTTGCTCAACACTTGCCAGGTTTCTCATCTATACAGACAACAACTTATACCTTGCAGAGTATGTGTGAAGACACCCCTGCCACTCTACTCTTCCCTAAACGGAACGAGGACTCCAAACTCCCTTCTGTCAATGAATGGTGCCTGATGACAAGGAAATAGGATTCTAGGTTATCTAGTTGATAATCTAGACTGTAAACCCTCACTTCTTATTTAATAGGATTCAGGTATGGTAGCCTCAAGAGTCTCTCCTTCCTCTATCTCATAAAAATGACAAGACTCATAATCGTTTTATAGAATTGTTTTGAGCTATCAGAGAAATAATGCTGCTGGGATGACTTGGAAAAATGGGAAGGATGTCTGACATTTCCCTGACTTGCTCCATGACTTGTTTGTTTTTTTGGGCCACACCAGGCAGTGCTCAGGGCTTACTCCTGGCTCTGACAGCTCAGAGATCACTCCTGGTGAGCTTGGGGAGATCATATATGGTGCCAAGGATGAAGCTGGGTCAGTTGTTGCAAGAATAATGTCTTACCTGCTGTACCACCAGTCTGGCCTGTCAACATCTAAGGGCCCTAATCTCTACCTCCTGCTGGCCTGAAAATGGAAATGCACTGGGTGAGCTACTGCTGAAAACTGGAGCCATTTTGGCTGGTGATTGCTGCAGGTCAGGATGTGAAGGCCTTGGTAATGGGGGGAATATTCTGATGTTGCCCCGAATGAGCAAGACCCAATCCAGAACAATTATTATTTTTTAAAAAAGAATATCTAAATATCAGATAATATCACTTGGTACATTATCCAGGTTCTTAACATTTCCTGTGATTTATCTTTAGTGGCCTTTACAAGGGAATGCCCATTAATTAAATTTAGAGATATCAGAATTGCTAAGAGAATTATTCCAAACATGGCTATTATGAACAAGAAGTAACATAACCTTTGCAAAGATATTATTGAAGAGATTTAGAATATTAGAAATATGGTGAGCAAATAATGACAGGAGATTCCAGCTGTGAAAAATAATGGCCCTATCTTTCTGGAAAGGAATCACAAATACAGATACGTAAGGGGCACTTTTGAAAAATGTCAAAAGCAATAAGGGTGATGATAGCTACAAGAAGTGATAATGGTTTGTATGTCAGACACTGTCCTAAAATAGGAGCCAAATTTAGTGCTTAGGTTAGAGCTAAGCGATGCTCTGAACTAGGGCTGATTTTTATTCCCTTTTAAAGGGAAAAGGAGGAAGATCTCTCCTTAGGGATTTTTGAAACTGCACCTGACAGGTATTTAAACTCCTTAGGTTAGAGAGGAAAGAGAAGCAAGGCCAATGTCAACTAATTCTTGGGTGTCTTGAATTCTTTTTTTCTAATGGTCATTCTCCAGATAACATTTTATCAAGGACACTGAGCAGCAGCTGACATTGGGGCTAGGTTGCCATCTTGCCTTCCCCAGGGCAGGATTATCCCTGCCTGCAAACTGGAAAAGGATGGGAAAAAGCAGCAACCTTGCGTGGTCCAGCCTGGCCTCGGTTCCGGACACTGAGGTGAACACAGCAGTAGTTGGCATCAAGGGCCGACTTGGTACTCAGGGTCACTATCTTGTCCCCTCCAGTCAGTGTGGCTGTGGCGCGCTTCACCTCTCCATAACTCACCACTAGCATACAAAGACCCCTAAGTTAGTCAGCTAGCCACACAAAAACTCACAGGAATCAACCCTAAACTGCCAATGTCACAATGGGAAAGCAATGCAGAATCCCACCATACTGAGGATGAACCAGTAGTAATGAGCTCTGTAACCTCTGATTAGGAATTTAGAGAGCAAAATTGTTGAGGATATATGAGGAGCTCAAATAAATAATGGAATGGACCGTCAATAAAACACAAGAGGATGTGAGAGCAGAAATGAGGAAACTACAGACAGAAATGTCAGAACTGAGAAACTTGGTTGGGGAAATGAAAAACTCACTGGAAGGCTTCAGCAGCAGAGAAACTGCTGAGCACAGTCAGTGAGCTCCAAGAGGGGGTGCAGAAAACCTCTTGACAATGGAAGATGGAAAAGAAGTTTAAAAAAAAATGGACAGCTGACAAGAAAAAACTCTGGGATGAATTTATTTATTTATTTTTTTTTTAAGTATTTTTATTATACCACCGTGAGATATACAAATAAAAAAAGATATACAATTAAAAAAGTTCATGTTTGGGTTTTTGGTCATACAGTGTTCCAGCACCCGTCCCTCCACCAGTGCCCATCTCCCACCACCAACATCCCCGGTTCCCTCCCCCTCCCCAGCCCTGCTCCATGGCAGGTTCTTTATTTCTTTCCCTTTCTCTCTCTTTCTCTTTTCCTTCCCTTCAGACTATGGATTACAGAACATACATTAAAAAGGTTGTCATGTGTATCCTTTTTGCCTCTATTTAATGCTCAGTTCTAGGTTGGCATTAGTACCCTCGACTATTATTAGCACCCTGTTCCATTTTTCTGTCTTACCTAAACTCCTGAGCTCCCACACGTTTGTGATAATCTCCACCTTTGACAAGACCTCCTGATATATGTTTCACTTGACCTTGGATATTGGTATCATAATATGTACATATATATTTATGCCATGCAAATAAATGCAGTCATTCTGTATCTGTCTCTCTCCTTCTGGCTAATTTCGCTCCAACATAATCTTCTCCATGTCCATCCATTTATAGGCAAATTTTATAACTTCATTTTTCCTAACAGCTGCATAGTATTCCATTGTGTAGATGTACCAAAGCTTCTTTATCCAGTCATCTATTTTTCGGGCACTCTGGTTTGCTTCCAGATTCTGGCTATTGTGAATAATGCTGCTATGAACATAAAAGTAGGGATGGTGTTTCCGCTGCGTATTTTTGGTTTCCCAGAGTAGATTCCCAGGAGTGGTATGGCTGGGTCAAATGGGAGTTCAATTTCTAGTCTTTGGAGGGAAAGTCCATATTGTTTTTCCAGAAAGGCTGTACCAGCCGGCATTGTGGGATGAATTTAAGAAGAACAACATAAGAATTATTGGAGTCCGAGAGGGGCCAGGAAGGGAACCCAGATGAAGAAGCAACAATGACATTGTTGCTGAGACATTACCAGAGCCGGAGCGCATGCGCCCAGAGCCAGGAAGCCCGAAGAATACCAGCTAAAAGAAACCCAAATAAAAATATGCCAAGACATCCTAATCAGAATGGCAGAACTCATAGAGTCAGGATACTGAAAGCAGCAAGGACAAAGAAGGGAATTATATACAAAAGAACATTTTTATCAGGACTTAAAAACAGTGGTATAAGGCAATTGCTTTGTAAGTGGCATGCCTGGGTTTGACCCGCAGAAGGTGGTCTAAGGTGTAAAAAGGTTGAAGAATTCTAGTCTATCGGGTGAATAATTAGCCTACATTCAGGTATTAAATGAGTTACTTAAAAGCAAAACCTAACATTTTCTGCAGGGAAAGAAAACTTGGTAGGATGATGGATAAAGACTTAGATGACTTAATGCCTAACAGCTGAAACTTGTTTTTTTTCTGTCTCATTAACTCAAGCAAACAAGCTCTTCTTTTCTCTCTCTGAACTAAATACCGAATTGTTGCCAATCCACTTTTTATGTTCAAGAAATATTTTATAGAGAACTCCCTCTATAAGGACACATGTAAAATGTCACCTAAACACCAGAAAACCCAAAACTTGCCTTTATGGTTAAGCATCTTGAACCTAATTAGAGAAAGAACCTAAATGTAGTTAGTTTCATTCAATGTCCACCTAATTGCCTTGCAGATCACTGCTGATATTTTGTGATCTTTAATAAAACTGTCAGAGTGTAAAAATCACGTCAGCATTTTACTATTTCCTCTTTTTTTTCAGAGACAAATGTTAATGGTTTCTGCCTGTGCATAACTGGACAGAGGGAGACAGCACAGTCACGCTACAGCACACAGGTGTTATGTTGGCTTCTTTACCTGTGGCCTCAACGGAATTTCCCAACAAACCCTTGGGCTGGAATGATTGCCATTTCCGTTGGAAAGGAACATGAGACTTCAGCAATTTGTTCAAGACCCTAAACTTAACAGTGATAAGAGAGGGATTCCAGCCCAGTGTTTTCTGGGTAAGCCACTTTCCTTAGACATTTGGAAAGTGGGGGACTGGATTTAGGGGAAGTTTCTTGACCCCTCAGTGGAGAAAATAAGAACTGCTTGATGGGGAAATAAAGCAAAACTGTTGCTTTGTTTCTTGTGTGGATGAACTTGTACATGAAAATAATTTTTAATTTTGATTAGATACAACTGAATGCTATCTACTGAAACTATTTCTTCAGATCAACTGTGATTTAGTATCCCTCAGTTTTGTGAGAGTTCTGCCATAGTGTTGCTGACAATTTTGCAGAGTGGGCAAGTATGACACAAGATTAAAGCTGCATATTTCTGGAGAAAAAAGTATGGTATACTTTACAGAAGTACACATTCAATATTTAAATTAATATTAAAATAAAGTTAAAAATACCACACACAGCATAGCCTGGCAAGCTACTCATGTCGTATTTGATATGCCAAATACCAGTAAAAGTTATAGACCTCATTCCAATGACCTGATGGAATGGTTTGAGGCTCTTTATGTTCCTGGAGCGAGCAGATGCCCTTGGGCTACATGAGCATGGGACAGGACATATGGAGATATTGCGGAGCCCTCTGGAGCAAATCGATGAACAACAGGAAGACAAGTGATACAAGTGAAGTGAAGATAGAGAAGGAACCAGTTTGACACTAATAGATGGAAATGATAGTGATAGACTAGAATTGAGTATTGAAAGCAGGTAAAGGGATATACATGATAACCTTTCAGTATCTGTATTCAAACCACAATGCACAAAGTGGGAGAGAGAGAGAGAGAGAGAGGAGAGAGAGAGAGAGAGAGAGAGAGAGAGAGAGAGAGAGAGAGGAGAGAAGTGTCTGCTACAGAGGAAAGTTTTGGGGGCGTGGGTGGGAAACTGGGGATGTTGGTGTTGGGAAATGTGCACTGGTGGAGGGATGGATGTTGGAACACAGTATGACTGAAGCCCAATCATGAACAGCTTTGTAATGGTCTATCTCACAGTGATTCAATTACTGTGTCAAATGTTAACCATAAAAGCAAATTTTTATCTTAAAAAATTAAGACAAAAAAAGATATTTTTTGGAGAATATGTAAATATTCTCTAACAAAAATATGGCTAATGCTTTGTGCAAAGATGGTGCAAGGATCCCGCGAGAACAAGTTGCTATGTGCGACTGAGGCTGCAGAGATCGAGCCTTAAGGTATCTGCCTTGCCTGGGGCTGACCCAGGTTTGATTCCTGCCACCCCATTCGGTTCCGCTGAGACCACCAGGAGTGATCCCTGAGTACAGAGCCAGGAGTAAGTCCTTAGCACCATTGCATGCAATGTCCACAAACAAAAGAAAATGTGACACATGCCTTATTATGATTCTAGCTGATGAAAGGGAGGATGCTATTGGATGGTGCGCCCCACTGATCAATTGTGGGGACAGAAAACAGTGACTTATTTTATCAACACACTCAGAGCGTGAAGGCAGGAACAGAGAGAACTGGCTGACTGGGAGGCCCTAAGCTAAGTTAACATTAACAAGCACTCCTCTGAAATAATAGTTTCAAGTTGGATAATGAGTTGAGACAGATTTCAGATACCTTCAGGTCACCAAACCTGAGATCCTGGATCTTCTCAGTGAGGATAATTCAGGGACAAGCTTGGGAGAAGAGACCCTCTCTCCCTACAGATAGGAAACTGTAAAGGAATTTTTCAGAACACCTCCCCCACCACACACACATACACACACACACACACACACACACACACCACCACCTACCACCACCACCACCACCACCGCATGGAAACAAGCCTGTCTCTCCAAATTCTAGTGTAAGTGGTTCAGACTTCCACAACACCGTTACTGCTCATTGTATTGTAGACATGCATTGTTGTCAGGTGGAGAACCATATGCTATTTTCATGATTCACCACCAGCTAGGATTGTGAAGCGAACCCAGTCCACATAGAGGTGCTGTTCGCCCCCTTAAGATCAAGCATCCTATCCCATTTCTGTGAACATCTGTCTTTGACTCTGGAGACTGCAGTGACAAGTAAAAGTTTTCTTACTTGTGTCCTGGAAGTTGACATCATTGCCATTATGCGCATTCTTTAGTTTGTTGGACATCAGGCGCAGAGCCATGATCTGCTGTCTAATGAAGGTGTCAGGCCGGGTGATGTCCACGTCCACCTCAGGATTGTTGATCTGGTTGGTCAGTCCATCGTTCATGATCTCAGGCAGGTACCTGGATGGCAGAAAGAGAGAGAACAGAGGTGGTGAGGAAGGAGCTCAAAACAGTTCCCCTCTTGCTCTTTCTAGCAGGAGGTTGAAACAACAGCCAACAATGGACCTGGTTTCTGGAGGGAAGAGAAGAATGAAAACAAAGGATCAGTTTTCTCAAAGGGAGATATGGCTAAGGTGGCTTTTGAGTCGGCTTTTTCTTTTTAAATGGTGCTATATTTGTTGGTAGATTTGGCCTGAAAATGAACATTCAGTAGGGATTTACAGAGCTCAATACTCAAAAGGCTCTTCTCCTGTTTCCCTTCACCCCAAATGCTAGAGTATGGCACAGTCACCTCGGTTTCTCGGTTAGTTTTGCTAAGGAATGAACTTATTTCTCTCACCCTAGTAAGCTCAGTTCTTTAGGCCAGTTCCCAGATTCTGTTCTTAGGGTCATTTGTTACTCCCTTGCAGTGCTTCTTTATTACACAGAGTGATATCCCCCATATGGGATATCATTTTGTGTCGATCTCTCCCATTGGCTGCTTTCTCAGCATGGTTCCCTCTAGTTCTAGCCGCTTAACTGCAAATTGCATTATTTCATCTTCTCATCATTATGAGAAGGTGCTTTTCTCATAAACTAGTAGTCTCTATTGTGTGTGTGTGTGTGTGTGTGTGTGTGTGTGTGTGTGTACACTTAGTTTCTTTATCTAGACATCTGTCTGGTCCACTAATGTTGTCCCGGACTTTGACTATTGTGAGTAGTGTTTCAATGAACATAGGAGTGCAAAGGTTTTGCTGAATAGAGTTTTGGAGGGAAGTGGACCCGGTGGACGTGTGGTGCTGGAATGTTGTGTGCATAAACATTAGCAGTATTGTAAATCATGGTGAATATAATTTTTAAAAATTTAAAAACATAATTGCAGGGAGATCAGCCCTTTCATGAAGGTGCTCTTCCTCAACTTCACTTGCCGCAGATTTTAATCAGAAAAAATATTTAGAGATTTTTTTTTTCCAAAAAGTCAATTTTTTGGAACACTGAATAGCTATGAGTCAATATTCAAATGTTTGAGTTGCTCATTAGGATCTTTACTTTGTGCTAGAATGTTGGGTCTAATTCAATACTGGCTAAAGCAGAAGAGTAAAGCAGAAAGAAGTCAGGGAGTGGAGCCACAGGACAGCAGGGAGGGGGCTTTGACTAGCACATGACCAACCCAGGTTCGATCCCTGGCATCCCATATGGTCCCCTAAGCATGGCCAGGAGTAACCCCTGAGTACTGCTGGGTGTGGTTCCTAAAACAATACATAAATATTAACAAAAAATATCGAAAAACAGAAGTCAGTATTCTTACATATTCTCACTTGTTCTAAAATGTCAGATTTACACGACTATTTACTTTTGGGGGCATTTAAAAAAATTCTCTGTGAGTTACAAAGTTATTCATGGTAGAGTTTCAAGAGTACAATCTTTAACATCAATTCCTTCACCAATGTTCACTTTTCTCTACATAAAGTCTGTCCCCATTTCTGCCTCTATGAAAGACACTCTTTTTTTTGTTTTTTGTTTTTTTTTGGGTAACACCCAGTAAAGCTCAGGGGTTACTCCTGGATCTGCATTCAGGTACTCAGGAATTACTCCTGGCGGTACTGGGGGGCCATATGGGATGCTGGGGATCGAACCCGGGTTGACTGAGTGCAAGGCAAATGTCCTACCTGCTGGGCTATTGCTCTGACCCCAAAAGACACTTTTTAGCTATGACTTTCAGCACTGAGTTTTGTAGTACTGTTGCCAAAAGTTTCATGCATCAAAGTTGACTAGCTTTCAGCCCCCTCTCTTCATGCCCGTTGAATATATCCATTCACCATTGCTGTGGTGTTCCTTTTTCCCTTCCATATTTCTCCTTCACCCAAGTAGCATGCTTCCTACTAAAGACCAGTTGTCATGTTCTTTGTTTCTGTTGTTTTGGGGGTATTTGTTATTCCCCACTATGTTTATTTATATTCTGTATATGATAGAGATCATTTTGTGTTGGTTTCTCTGCCTTTGACTAACTTCACTCAGCATGATATTCCTCAGATCCATCTACACATCAGCAAATTGCATGATTTTGTTTTTTTCTTAAAGCCAAGTGATATTCCATTGTATTTATGTACTGCAGGTTCATTAGCCACTCATCTGTTCTGGAGCACTTGGGATGTTTACAGATTTTTGGCTATTGTGTATGGTGGTGCAAGGAAAATAGCCATGCAAATGTCTTTTCTACATTGTGTTTTTGGGTCATTGGTGTATATTGCAAGAAGTGGAGCTGCTGGGTCAAATGGAAGAGCTCAATTTCTAGTTTATTTTTTTGGGGGGGGGAATGTCCACATTGTTTTCTAGAAAGGCCAAACCAGTTGACATTTCCTCCAGCACTGAAGGTTCCTTTTCCACTGCATCATGCCAACACCAATTGTTCTTGGTTTTTTTTTGATGTGTGCCAGCCAATCTGTGTTGAGGTGAGCTAACATGGCAGAATTGTCAGTTTTTCAAATTTAAGCCAAGTAAGTAACTTCCCTGTGTCTTTTCTGACTTCCTTTACTTCCTGGTGCATCTTGAGTATGTGGTCCCATTACTTTTTATAAAATACTGCATCAATCATTGACATCCCATGTATTAAAAACTTGTGGTGATAATGTCTTGTGTGTCTGTTGAGCACTTTACAAAATGCCAGGTACTGTGCTGAGCTTCTTTCTTGCATAAAGCACTCAGTGTTCCAGAAAACCTAGAAGTCATATTTTTATCCCAATTTTAAATGGATAGTGTTATTAATTGGTGGATAATACTGCCAGCATATTTCACCAGTAGAGCTCTTTCCATGCCTTGTGTATCCACATAAACCATCAAAACTCTAGTGCCAGTCCAATGATTGGGTTGATCCTTTCTTTTTTCCTCTTGCCTCTCTACCCCTCCATTGGTCTAGATAGACCAGCCTGAGAGCCCACCTGCTCAAACTCCAGCACACTGTTTAGAAGCTTATAAACTAACAATCTATTTATAGCACAGATTTTTAATTGAATAACCATGATATATGCAGTTAAAAATTGTTCATTACTAGGTTTCAGTCATAAAATATTCCAACCCCCATCCCTTTGCCAGTGCACATTTCCTACCTCAAATGTCTCCAGTTTCCTTCTCACTCCCCAGCCTATCTCTATGGCAAACACCTTTAATCTCTCCCTGCCCCACCTCCACTCTCTCTCTCTCCTTTTTAGGCATTGTGGTTTGTAATCTAGATGCAGACGGGTTATCATGTATATCACTTTACCTTCTTTCAGCACTCAGTTCTTGTTCAGAGTGATCATTTCTAACCATCATTGTCCTAGTGGTCCCTTCTCTGTCCTAACTACACCCTCCCACGTTGTGACAAAATCCTATCATGGACCAGTCCTCCAGCCCTCATTTCTATTGTTTCTGGGTATTATTCCCATACTCTGTGTTTTTATAACCCATATTGGGTTAACTATTATTGACATTCAATTATATGGTCTAGTCTGTGAGCTCTACAGAATTAATAAAACTCATTGACATAAATAATAGCAAGTCGAGGCTAGTCTGGGTGGACCATAGTGGTGGAGCTGGGGCAGAAGGTGATTATGGAGTTGGCCCTCTGTGTCTTGGACAAAGATCCCTGCAGTGGTGCAGATGCTGAGTCAGAAGAGGGCTTGGTTTCTTTGAGATGCTGTGTGCAGCGCTTGGCTTGCTGAGACTCATTTATCAGAGCCGACTGCAAGAGCTTTCATGGGAAAGTTCCCCAGGAGCCTGAGCATCCAGGAACTGTAAGAGACTGCCAAAGAAACCCAGCCTCTAACTGTGCCTACTGATGCTTGGCCACTTACAATAAAACAACAATATGCTGTGTCCTCAAGAACCTTTTCTCTGTATTCAAAGGGAGACTTAAGAAGAAGGTGGACACGTGAAAGGAAAACACAGTTGAAGGATAAATGGCCATTTGGCCAGTCTAGTGCTTCCTTCTGTGAACCCAGAGATATTCAGAGAGTAGAGCCTGGAGGATCTATGGAAGCTGTTCCGTGCCAGGACTCCTGTGCCTACACACAGCTCCTGCTCTGTCTCTTCACAACGTGCATGTCCTGTAGACTGTGTGCCTCCTTGAGTCCATTCTCTTATTCTCTTGTGAGATTTTTCACCAGCTTTTGGGCACAAACACCGTATTTTTTGCATCATCAAAGCTCTGGGAGATGCAAAAGTAAATAGAATCTGGTTATAAACACATTCAATTCCGAGGATGCTGGACACATGGACTGGGGATGGGGGGCCGGCATGAGGACACAGGGAGATCACTGTAACTGCTTCGTGTTAGGGTGAGCTTCGTGAATGGCATCTGTGGACCATTAGCCATTGTCTCACTAGTTGGGTTACTAGTTCTGTTTCTCAAGAGCATGTTTAAGAATGAAACCTTCAACCATTTTGCCTTAGCATTTGTCTTCCTCCCCGGTATGGTCAAAATCCTTGGGTTCCTTCAAGATTGATAGCTTTAAAACCTGGGGTCTGATCAGATAGTTTCAAGATGAAGTCTTTGGGAGGTGATTAGGTGAGACCCTTATCCAAGAGGACACAAAGAATCCTAGCCGCCCCACTGAGTGAGGATATGGGGTATCTTCAACCATTAATGGTGACCCTCCTTAGACTCTCCATACCCTTCATGGATCACCAGCTTCAGAAACTGTGAGAAAGAAATTCCTGTTGTATATGAGCTACAGAGACTGGGGTATTTTGCTATAGCAGATTCAACCAAGACAGCATTTAATTTTAGCTCGTTGATGTCAACATTCTTGATTGCATCCATTAGAACTGATTTGAATGGACAATTCTCTTGGGAATTTAGGTGTTTATGCTTATAGGGCGTGTATGCAGGAACCTCATGGCAGCTGCAGGCTCTGTACTGGCATTCTTCCTTCAGAATGCATGGCGCCTCTCACCCAAGAGACAGCAGTCACAACTGGTCCTGGGCAGAAATTTCCCATAGTTTCTGTCATTGCCACCATTTGCAATTACATTCTTCAGTTGAACTGAGGCTTCAGAAAGACCCTGTGGGTACATGAATGGGCTTGCTGGGAAAATGAGAGACATTTAACTTACACTAGTCACTATTTCTCATACAATATTACATTAATGTTGGGAGTTGTACAGAGGAAATAGGTAGTAGGTGAGTGAGGAGCAGCACAATTCCCCTGTGGGATGTGAAAGGTTTGGGAAGTTGAGGCACCTGGAAGGAATGCCAGTGGGTGCTCCTCAAGGTGCTCAGTAGAATTTTCCAGAAAGGAAAGTGGGCCAGGAATGAGGAGAAAGAGGGGCGCATGGTGCTAGCTTGGGTTTGTTTCCAGAGGCCTGTTACTTCCTCTGATTGTGCTGGCCTTCAGGCATACACAGAAGAGGGAGATTAAAGCAGTTCACAGCCTGTGTTGTCACAAATGAGCTCCAATCATTACGTGTCTAGAACATCTACAGCAATTTTTAGTACTATGTGAACAGATTAATTTCCCACAAGTGAGCTTTAGGGTTTTACTAATACCAATTCAAGCCCAGTATGCTTCATTTGCACTTTCCAAATTTGTAAATTTCACACCCCAACCCTCTTCTACAATCTGTTAGAAAAACTTGGTCAGATCTGAAATGAGGCTAATTAAACCCCTTGTTTATCCCAGTTTTTTTGAAAGTAATACATGTAGCTGCAGAGATAGAATGTGTCTGATTGCAAATTATAGCTTCAGACCCCACCAGGAGTATTGTAAAGTATAGTAGATGTACTGTGATAAATTTCCAAAATCTAAAAAGTTTTGAATTAAGAAAGACACATAGGTCCAAGGATCTAAAAAGGTATTGCAAACCTAGCACATAGATGACTTTTTTTAGAAGTGTTGTAGCAAAATTCTAAATTTTAAACTTTACGTATTTTAGGTTGGCTGTTTTCAGAGAAAGAAATCCAAAACCAACAAGTGTTAGTAAAGACTTGGAGAAACTGGAACTCTTCTGCATTATCAATATAGGACTTTTTCACCTGCATCCAGAGAAAAATTAAATATAGAATCGTCATATTCTACTAATGAATATAGAATTGTCATATTCTACTAACGTCATGGTCTACTAATTTTCTACTTCTGGAAGGACAGCCTGACAAACTGAATGCAAGGTCTTGACAAGATCTGCTTGACTTCTCTTCAGTATTTCTGTTTACAACAGTCTACTCAGATATTTACAACAGTCACTCTTGGCTGGCAAGAGTGACTCCTACATAGACTGTTCTGTTTCCTATTTCCTACAATGCATTCTATATTCCTACAACTGTTTTCACCTCCTGGTCTCAGAGAAGATGTATTTGGGGTTAACAGTTGTTTCTATGAAGACCAGCTTAGAAGAGACTTATTGCCAAAGTACATTTCCAGTGGACTCAGTTCATCCTTGTCCTCAGTCAGCCTCTTGATAGCCTCCTTCCCAAAGACATTTTAAAGAAAGAAAAGATAAATGTGAAACACTGGATGAAGAAGAACAGAAGTAGAGAGATGTTTTGCCCATTTTATGAGTCTGCGGGAAGAATCTGGAAATCAGTGACTTAAGAAATCCGAAAGATGCTAAAACTATTTCACTTGGTCACAAACTCTACATGCTATGGATGCTTGCCATAGACTGCCTTTCATCAGTGATTTTCCTGCCCTGGCCCTGTGCCTTTTCTTTATAACACCTCTGAGTTTGGGAAAGGATCTCTGTAAGAGGAAACCACCCTCCTGGAAGACACAGAGTACGTGATGTGATGTGAACAAGAATCCTTGTCTCTCTGAGGTAAAAAAAAAACAAAAGGCCGACTTGAGGACAATAGGAAGGCTTGGTTATTGGCCTTCGGTGCAGCTGCTGCCAAAGTCCTAATCTGTATGTGCTAATCTTACTACAGTTTTATTTCCATTAAACCATTTCAATTCTTGCTCCTATTAAATCATTTTTTCCCAAATGGTACACAGATCGCTTCTGGCACCAGCTGCCCAGTACAGTCCCTCAGAGATGAATATGTGTATAAAGCTTTCCTGGCGTCTCTGGGTCCACCCTGGAATACTTTAGAAAGCCCAGATTTGTGACCTGCACCATGGTGCTTTCATTCCAACCCTCCTTTTGTTGTTCAATGCTATTATCAAATTTCCTGCTTTACTTCCAAACTTATTTTTAATTCCATTTGTTGGCAGAGACTCAAGAGTCCTTGGCTTCTCTTGTTTCTCCCTGAGGAGTTGTGTAGGTAAGTGAGAAGTGGGAGATCACTTTTGCATTGGTCTGGAATATGGAGTGTTGGCTGCCTTTCTTGGGAGGTGTCATTTCTTCTGCTAAAGTAAGGCATGATTCCCAGCACCAAACATTGTGAGCTGGTATTGGATCCCACCACTAAGATCCATATGGGAAGCTCCCCCCTAATATTATGGTCTATGGAGGTAAGATTTTAAGTGTTATTAGGTTTAGATAAGGTCAAGAGGCCGATGCAAAGAGCATGAGATTAATACCTCTTAATAAGAGATTTTTACACACTGATCCCTTATGATCCAGAAAACAACCAGCCTTCAGACAGGCAGAGGGTACTCAGTACTCAGCAGCTTCGACCCACCTGGCACCCCCATTCGAGCCTCTAGACTATGAGGATGAATTGCTGTTTAGACTGACAGTAATAGTCTACAATAATTCTGTAACATCGTCCTCAGCTATAGCATAAATGCTCAAGGCTGACTTGAGACTCCCAAGTATTCATCCTTGGTCCACAGTGCCATCCCATTTGACACCAGAGGTGTGTATGGACAACAAGCTGCTTTGTGAAGACTGAGCTTATTTCCAACTTAACAACTCAAGAATCCATTGTGGAGATGACTTCTTCCCGGTCCAGGTGCCAGCTCTCCGTCATGAATGCTAGTGTCTCTGAACCACATGACCTTACCACTCACTTGCTGTTGTTGCTAATCATATAAGAAAAATCCCTATGAAAGACCCACAAAGGATATCTGTGAGGCACAGAGAAAACAACTGATTCCTACATGCTCTCTGAGGCTTGTGATGTGTGACAAAGTGGCACAGCTGACTGACATCTTAACAGCAGCTCAAAGTAGAGCTGACCGTTAAACATGACTGTCAAATAAACAATGCAACCTTCTCTTAGCACCTGTGTGCTTCCTTTGGTGGTCCATGTTTTTAGGTTCAGAATTTTGCAACTCTGCCTTAGAACCTTGCTACTCAAAGCATTGTCTCTGAATTGGCAACAACCCCCATGCCCTAGAAGCTTCTTAGAAATTCAGGGTCTTAGGTTCCATTCAAGATTTATGAAATATGAGCTTTTAGAAAGATCCTCAAGAATTCAGCTGGCAAATGAATGTTTGAGAAACATGGTTTTAGAGTGCACCATCTATTTTCATAGTCATTATTGCATTGGTATTTAAATGATCCCCAAATATAAAGAAAACACATGTATACATAAGTCTACATATTATATATATTATGGCATAGGAGAAAGCTCTTTAATTTATTTTTTTGTTTTGGACCATGACCAATGATGCTCAGGGTCTACTCCCAGCTTGCTATTCAGAGATTTCTTTGGTAGTACTCATGGGAATATGCAAAGCATGCATTTTTATCCCTTTTTGAGCTATTTATTTGGCCCCTATTCAGCTATTTTAAAAGATGAAAAATTGCTCTCTGTAGCAAAGTGGGTGGAACTTAGTGGGGGTTCTGCAAAATAAAATAAATCAGAAGAATAAGTACAAATGTTGTATGGTTTCAGCTACATTGTATGACATGATGAAATAAAGAAGATGAACAGAGAAAGCAAAATTAAAACAAACCAGTGAACACTAATAATAGACCTGAGGTCAGCAGAGGGGAAAAGGATGGAGAAAGTGTGAGGGCAGAGGAGACAATGGAAGGTGGTGACTATTAATGAACTTTACAGAATTTGTATTAAGAGGTTGGAACAGAAAGAGGAAAGAGAGAAGGGGTCTTCTTGGCAACTTGGTTTGATCTGGTTATCAGAACAGAAATAGAAATGCTGCCAGTCTCATGGGGAAGACCAAAATTTCCCGGAAATAGACATCAAAGGGAGCCATGCCAACTTCCAAGGCCCCTCCTGCTCCCAGATCTGCTCAGATACTAAAGCAGAGTGCTCAGATACTAAAGCAGAGTTTCACAGTTGGGGATCATGTGCTGGGATCACATGATCTCAGCACTCTACCAATGCCAAGGCTGCTCTCTGCAATGCCCATGTATCCTGGTCTACTTCAAGTCATCAGTCATTTCAATAGGTCTCATCAAGTAGGAACTTGGGAAAACGTGTTTTCCCATGGGAAAACGTGACCAGCACACTACAGTAAGAGGACACACAGGAGTCATTTTGATTTTGGTAACGTTAGAATGTACAATAGGCACATTATTAGTCCAGAGAGTATGGGGTAGCACTCAGAAAAACAATCGGGAGAAATATGGGTGATAATGAACCTGATCAAATGCTGGGGTGGATGGGACAGAAGAACAGGCTGAAGGAGGTCAGAGAGTGAAATGCTAACAGCGAGAGAAGGGTTTGGGTTTTGGATTCCCTCATGCCATAGCATTGAGTCCAGAAACACCAGAGCAAGACATCTCTGTTCTGCATCAAAACTAAGTTCCCATAATGAACTTAAAGAAATCAACACAGGTAAGCATCTCTGTTCCATACCAAACCAAGTTCCCTAATGAACCTTGTTTTGTAGGCTCCAGTGAAATTTGGGTTCTTTTAGTTCACTAGAGTGGTAAGAATAACCTTTCTTACTTTTAATCAGCATTCCTTAATATTTCAGATCTATCATCAAAAAAATCTATATTTCAAAAGTAGGAAAAAAGTACTGTGCTCTCTGGATATGTGCTGCTTTCAACTTGAAACAATAGTTCAATAGTGGAATTTCTTTAAATGAAAAATCTCCTGTGTTCCGCATCAATAATGTTGAGAGGAATGCTTAACAATACTTAGTTTACTGCCATTGATCTACTTATCCTGCTACCAAATCTAAAGTTAAGATATTAAGATTTCTATTCCAGAGAAGGAATTTTAGAAAAGGAACTCTAAAACACTCAGAACACCTGAAAAATAAATATCACATTTTTCCCTGCCAAAAGGAATAACTGAGTCACCAATACGTGACAGCGCCATCTTTTCAAGAATCGCCTGAGCTACGTTCTGGACTATTCCTAAATGACTTCATGGCAAGAAGCTTGATGATTTCCCTCCCTTGTGCACAGTCCTCCAGAAAGTTCCCAGACCTCCAGAGATAATGAAACTTTTCCCCTGCCCCTGACGAAGGTACCTAATGTGGTCCATTCTCCAGCACCTAATAATAGGAGAGTTCCCGAATCAATCATTCTCTTTCCATAGCGCTGTGATTTTTCCCATGCTGCAGTCCCCCATCCCCGCCTGCCATCCTGGACTCTTGCATGGACCCAGGCGAGGAAGAGGGATGCTTTATAATATTTATGATCAGTGGGATGACAGAGAGCAGTCCACTGAATCCTTTTCAAAGCTGCGGACCTATTTCCTTGTTTTCCCTCACCTGAAGAGGACAATGTTAATTGCCTTTTGATTTAGAGAAAGGGTCTTGGGGTAGGGTTAGGCAGATTTCCAGCTCTCAACCTTGTTGGCTGGGTGACCTTGGAGTAATCCTTCACCCAGTCTGGGCCCTGGGCTGTAGGATGAGTAACCAGGTTGGACCATCTGAGTTAGAGCTGGCTATAACTTCAATGGGCTTTAGCTTCCCTATTCGCTCTTTCATTTCCTCCCGACGGAGGTGGTACTTCCTCCCTCTCTCCTTGCCTGAAACCAATCTTCATGTGTTTGTTTTGGTAAGAAATCGTGTATGTAATTTGCTAATATCCAACATCCAGTATAACTATCTACAGGAATGTGGTTCTTTCAGCCAAGCCTGAAACGTAAACACAGATGGGGAAAGCACAGCTTGAAAGACATAAAAAATATCAACCACTTCATTCATTAGGTTTCTGGTGACTCTTTAAGGATTTTTCTGGATAGTCACTAGGAAAAGATGCATGAGATGCTAGCCAATTCACAGCTTAATTCTTTTTGGCCAAAGGTCTCCTGAAAAAGCCCGATTCTAAAAAAGTTCTTGGATAATGTTTAGGGGCCCACTGCAGGAGCTGAGATCTGGATAACGGGATGGCGGCATTTCCACAGTTGTCTCATTTTCACCGTGCTCAAATCCACACCAAGAGATCCTCCACTACTTGGGTTGGCAGTGTAAGAAATGACACAGAACGGGCAACCCCTGGCACCCGGCTCACCTCCTGCAGGGGCTCTTGGACTTAATATCCAGGTGTCTCTTCGTCTCTTCGTTCCCCTTTGGAAACAGCTGCCTCAGGTTTTGGGACCTGCCCAGCAAGGCCCAGAATAGACCCCCCAACCCCCTCGGCAACTCCACCTGTGAGTCCTCCAAAGATTCCTGGGTCTAATCACCAGCTGCCTTGCTCGGCAGCACGGCTGCTAAGATGACTCAGGCCTCTGCCAAGTCCCATCTGATTTCTCCACCCCTGCAGAAAACCTGGCCAAGCTCTTCCGAGTAGGGTCAGGAAATTCAGGAATTCCACAGCAAACAGCATTGGACAGCAGAGCTGGAGGAGGAAAAGAGAGCCGAGACCCAGGGGAGCCCAGTGGACTCGTCCAGGGCTTTCCTCGGTGGCTGTCCTGGCTGGTCTCCTCCTTCCCCTTCTCCCCAGTGCTATTTCAATGAGTGAAAAGAATTACAGCTGAATTTTCACTTGCTTTTAAACGTGGAATAACGGCAGCAGTAAGGATAATTAAAATAAGCTGTATAAATTTAACTATGAATAAAATAATAGTCCATTAGCTTAAGTTAGAGGAGCTCACATGCCGGCATCTGGCCCCGGGGCCACGCCCCTTTCAGCACTCCTCTGAGCACGGTGATTTCATGCGTCTCAGCAACTGAGCCCAGGTCCTGCCGGTGCGCATCAGACCTGCTGCTCCCCCTAGCCTCCCCGCCGCCAGGACTTTGCCTCGGCCCTCGGCTGCCTTTTTGCATTAATGGGTACAATACGGGGACCCAGTGGGGCCAGGTGGGTCTTGCAGGCCCAGGTGCAGTGGCCCTGCTCACCTGGCTTTGCTGTGGCCATTCCAGCACTCCTCCTGGTTGGATGAGCCCGCCGTGACGCTCTCATCTTTGCAGATGGTGTAGGGAAGCGCCGACCAGACCTTTTAGAGAGCTTTAGTTTCTCTTTGATGTCAGTGACCTGATGGAGAAATGAAGGCAAGGTAGTGAATAGGTGTACAGGTGTGTTTGCATGTAAACACGCACACATGCATGCATGCACACACACACGGGCACACACACATACACCCATGTGCACATACACACATGCATGCAATGACACACACATGGACATAAACCCATATGCACACACACATACCCCCGACCACCACCAATCACTACCAACCACCAACACAAAAAGTGAAAGGATCCGGGAGAGGATGAGCACAAGGCGGGGTCAGCTCTGAGACCCACATTTTGCTGCATTTCTTTTGCCCATGAAAACTTCTCTTCCTTCCCCTTCACCCTCCAGGCCATTGACTCACCCCTTCCAGCCCCATTTCCTCTTTTCTTTTAAGGGGAGTAAAATTGACTCCTACTATTTCCTCCCTTTTGCTTTTGTTAAATGGGTAGTGACCTGGGCCACACCTGGTTGTGCTCATCAATGCGGCGGTCAGGGGTCATCTGAGGGACTGGGTGGGGACCCTTTCAGAGGCCACATCCCTCTGTGGTGCGAGAGACTGGACCTAGGTGGGCTACATGCAAAGCAAGTACTGCACCACGGTGCTATTTCTCCAGTCCTATCATCCACTCTTTGCTTTAGAAACAATGGCACGTCTCAACTGGCATTGAATCTCTTTGAGTCCCTATCGCTGTCGCTTTAAATATTTTTCTTAGGATTTACTTGTTTCAATGATTGATTAATGTCGCAAAATAAGGGACTGAGAGAGAAAATGCAGAGGTCAGGAGATGAGGTCATTCGAGAGACTAGTCCAGTGTTACAACAGCAGTGCTTGGGACAGACACAAGCAGAGTGAAGATGGCATAAAAGAAGGGAAGGTGATACCCATCTTCGAAGGAGAAAGAGAGAGAGGGAGAGAGGGGAGGGGGAAGAGTGGGAGAGAGAGAGGGAGAGAGAGAGGGAGAGAGAAAGAGATGGGGGAGAGAGAGTGAGTAAGCAAGAGAGAGTGAGAGAGAGAGATAGAGGGAGAGAGAGAAAGAGATGGGGAGAGAGAGTGAGTAAGCAAGAGAGAGAGTGAGGAGAGAGAGAGAAAGAGAGAGAGAGAGGGAGAGAGAGAGGGAGAGAGAGAAAGAGATGGGGAGAGAGAGTGAGTAAGCAAGAGAGAGTGAGAGAGAGATAGAGGGAGAGAGAAAGAGATGGGGAGAGAGAGTGAGGCAAGAGAGAGTAAGAGAGAGAGAGAGAGAGGGGAGAGAGAGATTTTCTTTTCTCCCCAACCCAGGAAGAAACCAACCCTGGCAATGCCTTGATTTAGGATTCTGAACCCCAAGAGGTGGAAGCCAATACATTTTTTGTGGTTTCAACGATCCAGCCTGTGGTACCAACAAGCCTAGACAACATCCCAGAATGGAGTTCACGGTATCAGGGTGCGCCCAAGAACAACAGCATTTAGACACCAAGTATTGGACATTTACTGTAGGAACAGAGTTATATTTGTGGAAGGAATTCCAGAGTTTGCCCATTAGGTTTAAGAGCAAACACCAGGACGTATATGTTTCTGACATTTTATTTTGCCTTTAGTCACAGTCCTTGGAAATTTCAGAATTATTCGGTTTAGAATGGGAAGACAGTGATACAGACAGTGAGTTCTTGCTTCTCTGAGATTCTGATGGCGACAGAGGTTTCAGCACCTCCCTCTTAAAAGCTGAAGATGACCAGAGGCTAAATGCAAGCATTTGGCCTTAGCCTTGAAGTGTGTGGAGGAGACTTTGGTTTTAGAGCATAAAAAGAAATTCACAAGTAACAGCATTCTGAGAAGTAACTTTTGCTCAGTTATGGTAGTTTAGGCGGGCCCAGACACACTCTGTTTCTCCCAGAGCTCAACGTGGCCCCCGAGAGCACCCTGCCTGCTTTCTTATATGCTGGCCCAGACACACTCTGTTTCTCCCAGGGGCTCAACGTGACCCCACCCCGGGAGCACCCTGCCTGCTTCCTTCCAACCCGTCTGTCTTGGCCATGAGAGTTTGTCCTTTGTATCTCACTCTGGCACTGTGTGTTGACATTGTCGTTATTCATTTTCTTCCTTTTTTTTTAAGTATTTTATTATACCACCGTGAGATATACAAATAAAAAGATATACAATTAAAAAGTTCATGTTTGGGTTTTGGTCATACAGTGTTCCAGCACCCATCCCTCCACCAGTGCCCATCTCCCACCACCAACATCCCCGGTTCCCTCCCACCTTCCCCAGCCCACCTCCATGGCAGGTTCTTTATTTCTTTCCCTTTCTCTCTCTTTCTCTTTTCCTTCCCTTCCAGACTATGGATTACAGAACATACATTAAAAGGTTGTCATGTGTATCCTTTTGCCTAATTTAATGCTCAGTTCCAGGTTGGCATTAGTACCCTTGACAATTATTAGCACCCTGTTCCATTTTCTGTCTTACCTAACCTCTGACTCCCACACGTTTGTGATAATTTCCACCTTTGACAAGATCTCCTGATATATGTTTCACTTGACCTTGGATATTGGTATCATAATATGTACATATATATTTATGCCATGCAAATAAATGCAGTCATTCTGTATCTGTCTCTCTCCTTCTGGCTAATTTCGCTCAACATAATCTTCTCCATGTCCATCCATTTATAGGCAAATTTTATAACTTCATTTTTCCTAACAGCTGCATAGTATTCCATTGTGTAGAAGTACCAAAGCTTCTTTATCTAGTCATCGACTTTCGGGCACTCGGGTTGCTTCCAGATTCTGGCTATTGTGAATAATGCTGCTATGTTTGCAGATCCTTCTCCTAGCCAAGATGGGATACATTCTTTGTTGATCACTGGTACTAACACCCCAAGACCCCAAACACCACCTCTTCCATGTTGAATTAACAGTTGCTTGGAAAAACTATCACTCAGCAACCATCACAGTAAAAACTGACCTTACAAAGACCATTGACAGACGACACGGGATGAATTGTGCCCTCCACACCCCAACACCCCCCCACCAAAGGGGCTGAAGTCTGAACTATAGGACGTGTGCTTGGGACTTCCGGGAGAATCATTTTAAAGTTTGGGTCTTATGCGTTCCTGTAAACATTTCTGAATGTGATATCAACTGTGGTATAAAATACCACAGGAGTATAGAAGGGGATATAGAAGAATATAGGAAGAATATAGTTTTCTTAAAAGATAGATACTATAGTTTTCATGCGTATGGTGCTGTGGGTCAGCCCAGGGCCTCACACATGCAAGGCCAATGTTCTACCACTGAGTTAATGCCAGGCCCTCAAGGACTTGTGTATTTCATATTCACAGCTGACTCCAGAACAAGACTTTTAAACTTTTCCCACTTGCAACCCCCTTTTGCCCAAGTGTTGCCAGAAAAACCCAGGTTCATTACGTCATTCATTTAGAGCACATCTCTTGCCATTGTTACTTAGAAACCTTTTTACTCTAGCTAATTTTTCATGACTCAGGTATTCACCTGTCCCGTATGAAGTCACCACCCACAGTTTGAGACACCAGGTGCTAGAATCATTACCATTGTCAACATCCTCACAAGCACTCTAGGGAAAGAGAAAAAATCAAACATAGCATTTAAAAAATAATTCATCAATCTAGATGAAAGTCTGTAAATTCTCCCAAATGCAATTTTTCAGTGAATGAATTTCGTCAACGGAAAACATGCAGTCACTAAAATCTCTCACATTTGATGTGTTTGTAGGGTACCACTTTGGAGTCCCCCAGCTTCAAAGCTGGGGTAGCCCTCCTAGGGTAGTCATTCGCACTATCGGCCAACACAAACCCACGGAGAAAGACAAGCATCCCTCTTCACAGCCAGTGCTCAGAAACACCACCTACCCTGGACTGAATTCCTCTCAGTTTTCTCCTGCCAGTAATAAAGCACGCTGAAAACGGACCTTTTCTTTTCTGTTAATTTCAGACTCAACCCCACATTTATGTTGTGCACATTGGAGTCAAGCTACACATTTATTTTTGAGAAACACAGAGAGTGTAATACTGCCTGGTACCAAAGCCTCTTTTAATGTCACCCCAAAATTCCGCAGATGTGATGCTGCTCATTCTTTAAGCCAAGCTCTGTGGTGTCTCTTTTAAGTCACTCAGACTCCCACATTAGACTGATTCAACTTCCTGTGTTCCACCTGAGATCCCAAACACTGACTACTCCAAACCTACCACTGGTTTCCCTTCAGAGTCTCTCCTAGAATCTGTGCCCTTTTGTTGCAATCAGAGGGTTCAAACTTGCCTTTTCTTTCTTTGGTGCACCCAGTGGTGCTTAGAAGCTACTCCTGGCTCTGTGATGGTGGGTTGCTCCTGGTGGTGCTCAGGGAGCCACACGGTCCTGGGCATCGAATCAGAGTCAACTATGTGCAAAGCAGGTTCTCCAATTTGCTGAGCTATCTCTCTGGCTCTCTAACATGACTTTTTCCTAACTGCTCCATAAGGGCCTAGAGACCAATGTCTCAGTTTACCCAGGACATAGGAGATTCTAGAAAAATCCTGGGCATACCATGCAGATCTCTTGGCATAGTAGGTGCTCAATAAACACTTCTGGAGAAATGGAGTTGATGGTTCCATTCTATTCCTGGTTCCCTGACACTCAATAGAGGGGCCCCCGGTGATTCCTCTTACTGCAAAGCACAGTGAGGGGTTGTTTTTGGCTAAGTGAGGGCTGTCTGAGTCCCCTCTAGCAATTCACAGCAACACTTTATAATCAGGTCATGTTTGTGCTGGCATTTCACTAGCCAGGCATTTCCAATGTCCAATTGAAGGAAGTAATGGCAAAGGAGCAGTGAGAGATGTAAATGCTGTTTTAACATTCTGCATGTAAATACAGGCCAATTCCCTCCCAGACTGAGGTAGTGATGCAGACAGCTGGAGAAAGGGCATGTTATTAGTCACCCGATCTGATTTTAAAGCATCTCTGAATGATGGCACTTAACTATTTTTTTTAGCATCCAGAAAATTTTCTACATTCTCCCACTGTTCGAAATATTTTTCCATTTTCTTAGCTCACCTTGGTGTGCACTTACATTTTCAGGGAAAAATAAACCTAAGCAATTCTAATCTAGAGCTATAATATATTTTGCTTTAATAAAGCATTTGTTAGGAACACTCTGCAAATACATTTCTGAATAGAACAGAGGGTCTGCAGTCAGTATAATATAGTATCTACAGCATAATAATGTATAGTTGATGGCAACAAAGACCCAGAGTCAGGCCTATCATAGTTCATATGTGCTGGCTAACTGCTTTCATGGATTACGTTGTGTAGTGTTAACTACCATTAATTGGGTGACTGACTTAAGATGACTTTAAGCACTGAAATTTTCTTTCAGTCAATCTGTTTAATTTTAAACAGTGCAGGCCCAACCAAACAACAATGAAAGATCATGCTTGATATTTACTGCTGTCTCAGAACATGCCACACTACAAAGAAAAGTTTCTAAAGAATCTTCTGTTGGGGGAGGGTCAGAGATAGAACAGAGGGTGACTTGATTGCATGTGGGCAGCCATGATGTGGTCCTCGGCACTCCTTAGGGAGTGGTCTTTGAGCATTTAGCCAGAAGTAAGCGCTGAGTACTGCCAGGTATGGTCCCAAACAAACCAAAATCTTCCTTTTCTATTGTTCTTCAAGTTGCATAAATTCTGCAAGGTGCAGTCTGCATCAAATCAGTCATCCCCCAGACACACACACTCACAGAGAGAGAGAGGAAAGAGAGAGAGAGAGAGAGAGAGAGAAGATAAAGAGCCTGTCATAGAGACAGGCTGGGAGAGGGAATCAGGGGACATTGGTGGTGGGAAATGGACACTTGGGCACTGGTGGAGGGATGAGTGCTGGAACTCTGTATGACAAAATCCCAAACATGAATATCTTTGTAATGTTATATCTCATGGTGGTATAATAAAAATTAAAAAACAAACAAAAACAAATAAGTCATGTCAATACACCATTCCACTTAAATAGTTATAAATACTCAGGGTGTGTCTGATTTTTTTTTTCAGATTTACATGTTTCTTGACAAAAGCAAAACTTCTACCCAGCTAGCATATGGCAGGTATTTGTTGACTACGTTGGTGAATAAGTAAGAATTTCTCACAATGACCTTTTCTATAGATTCTAAAGTCAATGACAGTCCTCTCACCAGCATTTTCGCACAAAATATGAGGTTTATACCAGGTGATCAATAAGCATTGTAGAACGGGCTTTTTAAAAAAAAAACAAAAAATTTCTACCACCATGAGATATACAGTTAAAAAATGTTCATATTTGGGTTTCAGTCATACAGTGTTCCAGCTCCCATCCCTCCACCAGTGCCCATTTCCCTCCACCAATGTCCCCTGATTCCCCCTCTCCCGGCCTGCGTCTATGGCAGGTTATTTTCACTTCTCTCTCTCTCTCTCTCTCTCTCTCCTCTCTCTCTCTCCTTCTTCTACACACTGTGGCTTGCAATACATACAGTTAGCGGTTATCATGTGTATCCTTTTGCCTACTTTCAATGCTCAGTTCTAGGCTGGTATTATTTACAATAATTATTAATATACTGTTCCTTTCTCCATATTGCCTAACCTCTGACTCCCACATATTTGCAGTAGGTTCTACCCACTGACAAGACTCCTGATCCATGTTTTGTCTGGCCTTGGATATTGGTATCATGTTATTGTTTTATATCCCTCAAATAAATGCAGTCATTCTATATCTGTCCTTTTCCCTATAACTAATTTCACTCAGTATGATCCCTCCATATCCATCCATTTATAGGCAAATTTCATGACTTCATTTTTCCTAACAGCTATGTGGTATTCCATTGTGTAGATGTACCACAGTTTCTTTATCCAGTCATCAGTTCTTGGGTACTCTGGTTGTTTCCAGATTCTGGCTATTGTGAATAGTGTTGCTATGAACATAAAAGGGCAGATGGTGTTTCTGCTGTGTGTTTTTGGCCTCCCAGGTATATTCCCAGGAATGGTATGGCTGGGTCAAATAGGAGATCAATTTAAGTCTTTGGAGGAATGTCCATATTGTTTTCCAAAAAGTGTTTTTATTTTGTTTTTGCTGACGGAGATTTGAGAAATTTGAAGCTTACTCATGGATAGTAAAGGGGGAGGGTATGTTTAGTTTGGGGGCCTTATCTGGTGGTGCTTATGGATTCTTCCTGGCTCTGTTTTAGGAGTGATTTTGGTTGTGTTCAGAGGACCATACACAACTAAAGATTGGCCAGGGGCCAGCCACATGCAAGGCAGGTGACTTAGCACCTACTCTATCTCTGTGGTCCCTGTCTTGGAGACCTCAAAGGCCATCCTGGCTTTGGGAAAAAGCATGTGAATTTAACTAAAAGTGGAACAAATCCCATCTTAAATAGTTTTCATAATCCTTATAAGAGACACAGAGCTTCCAGAACCTTCTCTTTGCTCCTTTGCTCCTTGAAATTAGTAACCCTCACCTAATTTGGACATTTTGACACTCTGTTATTCAATACCTATGTGTCCTGTGAAAATCCTCTGATGGGCTCCTGTATGATCCATCTACCTGGGGTCCCTGGGGCTTTTATTTTTTCCAAATTTTTAAATTTTTCATATCTGATGATGCTCAGGGCTTACTGTGAGCCCTGCACTCAGGACTTACTCCTGGTGGTGCTTGGGGGACCATATGGGATGTTGGGGGATCTAACCTGGGTCAGCTGCTGCTCCTTTTATCCTGGATCATTCTTGAGTAGCTATGGTGAAGTGTCCACTCACCTACCATTATTCCTCAGTCATGTCCAGACCAGAAGTCTCTTCACAGGGACAACAGTGTGTCCCTGGTCTGAAGCCCTATTTGCTCATGACTTCAGAAAGAATGTAACATGCCTAGTCCATCTGCATGAACACATAATTTAACCAGATGTAAATAATATATACCATATCTTTAGAAAAAAGATGGTTAATATTTAAAGGCCTAAACACTAAATAATACATATTGAGGAGAAAAAACAATGTGAATATTTTATAGGCTCAAGGTCATTTGTTAGCCTTGGAAAACAATCTGTTTAAAGAAAAGGTGGTCTCATTTTCCTCCCATAGCAAGGCCATTTTATTTGGTCAAGTTTAGGGAAAATTCACTGTATAGCAAAGTGACTGTATAGAAAAGTGATCAATGTTTATGGTCAAGTTTAGGAAAATTCACTGTATAGCAAAGTGACTGTATAGCAAAGTGAGCTTAATAACACAGTTTAGTGTTGGTAACTGGCTTTCTTGACAGAAGAATGCCTTTGGGGGGCAGAATGATAGTACAGCAGGTAAGGCACTTGCCTTGCATGTGTCTAAGCCAGGTTCAGGATCCCAGGCATCTCTTATGGTCCCTCAAACCCACCAAGAGTCATTCTGAAGTGTGGATCCAGGAGTAACCCCTGAGTATTGCCAGCTAGGTCCCCAAGCCCCCAAACAAAGAATGCTTTCTTAAGCACCAAGTCTTTAATTTTCAGATTAACGCTACATGAGAACTTACTCTGTTTGTTCCCCTTAGCTGATGGAACCAGGAGGTCTATGGATGCACCTACTTGCAACTTCTCCAATTTGGAACAACATACAAATAGTCTGCAGTGGTCTACATAAAGTTCCCAAGGCTCATAGGAAATGCTACTCTTTCTACTGTGGTCAAATACCTACAAATAAATTCTTTCCAACTGTGTGTGTGTGTGTGTGTGTGTGTGTGTGTGTGTGTGTGTATGATTTGGAGGAGGACATCTTGCAGTACTCAGTAACTAATACTGGTTTTGTAGATTGAACCAAGATCAACCACAGCAAGGTAAGTGCCTCATTCCCTTTGTTTTCTCCACAGCCCAGTATTCTCAGGGAAGTGAGGGTCACGGATACCAGCTACACCCAAGGAAACAGAAAGCACAAGATGTGTTTCAGCTGCATGCATAATTTTGTTCACCCCACGTCTCATGACCATCCTCTTAGAGAACTTGCTTTAGTTTCCATTCCCCACCACTTTGTACAACTTTCTGTGGTTCTTTTTCATGGCTCAGATGGTCCCTGTCTAGGGCGTCATGGTACAGTAGGTTCTGCAATACATGGAAAACTCACTTGCAACCTGCTTTCAGTCTGGAAACTTCTAATTAAGCATTGGGGATGACTGAAAGGTCCTGGTAAAAGTAGTTGATCAGTGAGTCCGTGGACTATTGTGGCCACCCAACTCATTAAGATGCCTACTGAGTGCTCAAATCACCAAGCTAAATGTAGCTGTAGGCCAAAAGGCACATGAAAAAAAAATGCTTTACATCACTAATCATCAGGGCGAGGCAAATCAAAACAACAATGACATATCATCTCATGCCACAGAGACTGGCACACATCAAAAAGAACAAGAACAACCAGTGCTGGCATGGATGTGGGGAGAAACGGATTCTCATCCATTGTTGGTGTGAATAAGTTCTGATATTCAGAACTTATGTCTTATACGAAGACATATTTATTTGAATTTATTTATTTTTTTGCAGTCAAATGCTGCAAAGAATGTGCTACCTGCACAGCAGAGCCTGGCAAGCTACCCGTGTTGTATTTGTTATGCCAAATACCAGTAACAGTTATAGACCTCATTCCTATGACCTGATGGAATGGTTTGAGGCTCTTCATGTTCCTGGAGCAAGCAGGCGCCCTTGGGCTCTACTAGCATGAGACAGGACATATGGAGATGTTACTGGTGCCCGCTCGAGCAAATTGATGATGAGCGGGAAGACAGTGATACAGTGATTGCTGTGAATGCTGACTCCGTTCTACCTTTTTTGGAGAACAATATGGACATTCTCCAAAGACTAGAAATTGAGCTTCCGTATGAGTCATGATATCATTACTGGGAATATAACCTGGGGACGCAAAAAAAATAGCAGAAATGCCATCTGCCATTATTTTTTCATTGCAGCACTATTCACAATAACCAGAATCTGGAAACAACCATGCCTGACAACAGACAGCTGGTTAAAGAAACAATGGTATATCTACACAGTGGGAAACTATGCAGCCTCCAGGACAAGAATGAAGTCATGAGATTCACTTATAAATGGATGGGCAAGGGGCTGGAGTGATAGTACAGTGGGGAGGGCAATTAGCTTGCATGTGGCCTACCCAGGTTCGATCCCGGCATCCCATATGGTCTCCTGAGCACAGCCAGGAGTAATTCCTGAGTGCAGAGCCAGGAGTAACTCCTGAGCATTGCTGGGTGTGACCCAGAAAGAAAAATAAAAAAAAAGAAAGAAAAAAGAAAAAACCGCAAAAACTGTTAAATGGATGGGCATGGAGAGAGTATCATGCTGAGTGAAATAAGTCAGTAGAGAGGCAGAATGAAGTGATTGTACTCATTTGTGGGATATAGAAAAGATAGTATGAGACTAATACCAAAGGACGGTGGAAACAAGGGCCGGGAGGATTGGTTACCAGTTGGAAGCCTGTCTCAAGAGCTGGAGGAGAAGGCGGTTGGATAGAGAGGGGACCACTCTGCCAATGATAGTTGGAAATGATCACGCTGGAGAAGAACTGCGGGCTGAAAGTCATTAAAGAAATGATCATGATAACCTCTAGGTACCTGTATTGCAAACCTGAAGGCCCAAAAAGGAGGAAAGAAAAGTGCCTGCCACAGAGGCAACTGGGCTGTCATGGGTTGGGTGGCGGAATAGAAACTGAGGACGTTGGTAGTGGGAAATGTATCAGGTGGAGGAATGGGTGTTGGAACATTGTGTGACTGAAACTCAGCCATGAACAGCTGTGGGACTCTGTGTCTCATGGTGATTTAATTTAAAAAAAAAGAAAAAAATGAAAAAAAATCCAGCTGTACACTTTGGGCTTTTTCAGACACTCCAGGGAATTCAAGAACAAATGCTGGTTTGTTACTGTGTGACACATTTTTTTTCCTTTGTGGTATGTTACTTTACACTTCACTTCCTAAGGACACAAGCACACCTGTTTCATCCAAAAAAAAAATAGAAAAAAAAAAGAAAGGAAGAAAGACAGGAAGATAGGAAGAAAGAAAAAGAAAAGGAAAGAAAGAAAGAGAAAGAAAGAAAGAAAGAGAAAGAAAGAAAGAAAGAAAGAAAGAAAAGAAAGAAAGAAAGAAAGAAAGAAAGAAAGAATAAAAACTAAACGATTGGGGGAAAATGTTGGAAAAGAAAGTGAGAAAATCTAGGATGACTCAAAAGTCCCAGCTTCCTTTGCTAAATTCCTTGAGGGACTGGGAACTGGATGAAAATAGTGTGTATGGTCCCCTCTGGCAGATTTTCAAGCATCTTAGCCAGGTGATGAGACGGTACTAAAGGTACAACTCTGAAAAGAGAGCGAGAGAGTAGTTTTCTGGCAAAATTCAGGTCCTCAAAGTGGAATAAATAGGAAAAACATCAGGAATAGCTTCTAACCTCTCAGGTCACAATATTTTCCAGCAAATTTTAAGCAAATAACAATAAATGTTGAAACCTTCATGCTTAAAGCCTACGCTCTCACTTTCTGTGGTTTTAGGCAAGGAAGACATTAAAGGTGCTGTATGCCCTTGGGGGATCATGCAGCCTGACATCGGACTCAAATTGAATTCAGCAATGAAAAGAAAAACACAGGATGACATTTTGTCTTTGAAAATGCATATGAAAATGAAACATTACTTTGCACAGCAGAGTACCTAAATTGTGGCACCACTTACTTCTTAAGTCTTGAAAATATAAATAACACCAAGGAGTAGTTTTCAGTAAGTCACGCAATTAGAGGCTCGGCAGAGCTTCTATGATCCAAAGCTTCTAGAACATTCTTGGTAATGGCCTTCCTAGACTCTAAACATTTGGAATTCCAGATTCCAATAGCAATAAAAAGATAACTTGGGATTTGCTAGCTGACGTAAAACAGGCCACTCACTTCCCTCTCAGAACCATTCTGGAGTTTTCCAAGTACAAGTCTACCACACGGCAGAAGCGTGTTTTTTTTGGCGTTGTATGGAAACTGAGACCCCAGCAATTTCGCTGGTCTGGCTGTGCTCCTTTCTTTCCAAGTCAGGAGATAGTTGGAATTGCCCAGAATGGATTCTGTTTTTTTCTCTTCCCATTAACTGCTAAATTGTCCTTTTAATATATTTCTAAGCTTGAGTCTGTCCAGCCTTTATACTGTTACTCTCTGCTCTTGGCTTTAGACGCCAGCTCCATCCTTGGTTTCTCAGGCATTATTTAAACTGTAGAGTCAGACACCCCTCAAAATCTTTCCCGGATGTAGACCCCAGTTTCCTAGATTGTGAACTGCAACTGCATATGAGGGTTGTGTCTCTAAAGGTGGGAAGGGTCAAGAGAAATTTGTTAGTGGTAAAAAGTTTCTGAACATGCAAAAACTGAAAAATAATACACAAACCCTAAAACAAAAGCCCACAAACCCACAAACCGCAAAGCCAACCATGTCCTGATTATGAGGTGTTTCTGGCAGTGCTTATCCCTGCTGCATTTCTTGGATGTAAAGGAGTTGTGAGGAGAGAAAGTTTAAGAAGTGCTGCTCTGGGGTACAATTGGGCCAAGTGCTGATTCTAAAACAGAGAACGTCCTCTCAATGTTGACTGTAAAAGTCCCTGTGTATTCTCAAAAGAATAGAAAGAATGCGGGATCCTAGCAGTTATACACACGTGGAAACACTTTCAATTTTTAAACACTAACCTCTGCTCCTCTCTCGCCTCTCATCGTGGACGGCAAACCTCTGGGAGTCCTTTATGGATTGGAAGGAGCCCTCCACTTCCTGTCTTTTTCCTGAGTTTCCCAATAGAGCCCCCCAGGGTTATGGTAGTAGTATGGGGTGAATGCTCTGTGTAGGACTGACCTTGACGTTAGCACACATTCAGGAAACTGCCAGAAAAAGTGTAGTTAATAGTTTGCTTTAGCCAATGTGAAAAACATGATGTTCTGAACATCCAAACTTGCTAAAGAGTTTTCTGATTCTTTTCCAAACATTTCTTCCACTGTGAAACCCCTCCATAGGCTCTTTGATGAAACGCAAGAAAATTCAGAGTCTCTATTTCTACCCATGATTGACATAAGGCAGAGATTCTATTGAGCTCATCACCCCCCAGGTTGCCCTTAAAATATCGAAATTTCATCTTGAGGAATAAAGCACAGCATATCAGAAGTAGTTAATTTTTTTTTAAAGGGATGAGGTTTAGCAAAGCATGATCACTTTTTGTGGGGAGGAGGTACTTGGTGCTCAGATCTTTTGATTGTGCGCTCAGGGCTCACTCCTGGAGGTACATGAAGAACCATAAGTGAACTGGGGTCTGCTGCCGCAAAGGTGAGCATGCCGACCTGTTACTATCTCTCTATGCTAAGTATTGCACTTTGGAGCTTTGACATTCTTAAATACCTGAGAATTCATCATTGGATTCCAAGTATGTGGGGCTCCGTACATCCCCACCCAAACAGAAATCGATGCATGCTCTCTTCTTTTTATTTCTGAACTCGTGCAGATACTTAGAAGTTAGCAGTGAAGGAGAAACACTCTTTGCTGACCTAAGATGGAGGTAATTGAGCAGAGCCTCCTTAGATAAGGGATTGCAGATCTGATTTTCTCCAACAGCACAAGTACCCACAAAGATATACACACATTGGAAAAGTAATTTAGCTGCAGCATAGAAAAATATTCAGCAAGAGGTAGGTGGAAGTCAGATTCATCTAAATTCTAAAGCCATTTAGGGGAGAGATGAGTTGCCCTAAATCTTTTACAGAATAGGCAACAAAAAGCATGCAAGTCTCTGTGGGGAATGTGGAATCTGATTTATAGTTAGCTGTGCCTGTTCTGTGAGAGGCCGAGCATAATGAACGCTATTTTTGCATCTATTGTGATAAACATACATAGGTACGTATGCTATAAAGCAATGTTCTGTTCCCGCTCTTCCTCGTTGATTTAATCTGGTATTGGTTCAGGTTTAACGTCTCGTGATTTTGGCCTGAGGGATAACAGAGTATGAGACTAAGCTTGTACACAGGCACACAAATCACAGGCACCAGGAACTCTCTGAGCTGTAACTGGAGATCACGATTTAGAGGATCCTCCTGGGTGTCTCACTTGGGGTGCCCCTTCACTGGGAACTCTCCTGGCGCTGGACTTCCTCAGCCCTCCCCCAGTGTTCAAGCAGAGATTCCTCTGGTTTTCCTGGCTCTCAAGATTTCCCCCATTTACTGCTGACTATCTCTCTTCCTGGGCTTGAAATAGACTGCTGTAGGGTGGGACTCTGACGAGCAGGGCTTGTGATCAGCTCTTCTGCTGGGTGGAGCTCTGACAAGCTGTGGAGTCCAGATGTAGAAAAATGGTGGCCCTCATGGTATGGAGGTTCCTCTGGCTTCTTGTGAGGCTTTGCTGGGATGGTGGGCCAGGGCTAGAACCTACCTACCCTCAATGTCCATCAATAAATGCACAAGATGAGAGGCTACTTCAAGAGTATCCCATCCACAAGGCAGAGCCTGGCAAGCTCCAAGTGTCATATTTGATATGCCAAAAACCAGTATCAATTATAGACCTCATCCCCATGACTGGATGGAATGTTTTGAGGTTCTTCATGTTCCTGGAGTGAGCAGATGCCCTTGGTCTACACTAGCATGTGACAGGACGTATGGAGATGTTACTGGTGCCCACTTGAGCAAATCCATGAACAACGGGAAGACAAGTGATTCAAGTGATCTCTGTTCCTGACCCCCAGGTGACAGCAGCAGAGCCTCCTCCTCTGCATTTATCATGTGATAGGAAACTATAATTCCTGGTGTAAAGAAAAATCCAACAGAGAGCAATGACTGCAGAGAGTCAACTAGGCAGAAGAGTCAACAGAAATCCCGAGCCTCCCAGTTGAATCGCTAATAAAACTGAGATTCTAGCTGCCCCTCACTTGCAAAATCAACTTATTGTCAAAGGGAGAAGCATCTTTCTTATCACACCCCCTGCTTCATGGAGAAATGACTGCTTAGGATCCGTTTAGTAGGAATTGGTTCAGGTTAAATTTCCAGTGATTTTAAAGGGGTAGGAACAACACTGGCACGTGATACCAATAAATGCATCCAAGAACATAAATCACAGAGTTCAATGCAACAAGTGTGCAGACTATACAGGGGGAAGAGCGTTCTTCAGGGTTATTTCTTTGGGTTTTCAACTCAGTGTCAGTCACTGGGTCTCTTTCTTTGATATAGATGGTTAGAACTAAACACATGCACACACATATACATACAAACTCACTTGCACACACGCACTCTTAGTGTCTACAAAGTTCTGGGAACATAGTGATGTAACAAGACAGCAATGCTTTCAGAGAACTTGAAGGAGCCCAGTGGAGTAAGGAGATTGCATGCATTAATACGCATACGAATTGCTCGGCTATGTAGTACAATGACTGCTTTACTATGGAAGGTGAGGGTGCAATCAAGGGAGGCTTTAAAGAAGAGGTGGCCACTGAATTGCTGACTGGAAGCAACTGCAGGGTTGGAAAGAGGACTTTGTGACAGTGTCACCCTGAGTGGCAAAAATGCACAGACACAAAATCTCTTCAATAGAAGAAAGAAGCTGAAGTGCCTGGTGTGTGATGCTCTGTGTGTGTGTGATGCTGGTGTGTGATGCTGTGTGTGTGATGCTGGTGTGTGATGCTGTGTGTGATGCTGGTGTGTGATGCTGTGTGTGTGATGCTGGTGTGTGATGCTGTGTGTGTGATGCTGTGTGTGTGATGTTGGTGTGTGATGCTGTGTGTGTGATGCTGTGTGTGTGATGTTGGTGTGTGATGCTGGTGTGTGATGCTGTGTGTGTATGCTTGTGGGGATGCTGTGTGTGTGATGCTGGTGTGTGATGCTGTGTGTGTAATGCTGGTGTGTGATGCTGGTGTGTGATGCTGTGTGTGCTGTGTGTGATGCTGTGTGTGTGATGCTGTGTATGTGATGCTGGTGTGTGATACTGGTGTGTGGTTCTGTGTGATGCTGTGTGAGTGATGCTTTGTGTGATGCCTGTGTGTGCTCTGTGTGATGCTGTGTGTGATGCTGTGAATGATGCTGTGTATGTGATGCTGTGTGTGTGATGCTGTGTGTGTGATGTTGTGTGTGTTTTGGTGTGTGATGCTGGTGTGTGATGCTGGTGTGTGATGCTGGTGTGTGATGCTGTGTGTGTGATGCTGGTGTGTGATGCTGGTGTGTGATGCTGGTGTGTGATGCTGGTGTGTGATGCTGTGTGTGATGCTGTGTGTGATGCTGTGTATGTGATGCTGGTGTGTGATGCTGTGTATGTGATGCTGGTGTGTGATACTGGTGTGTGATTCTGGTGTGTGATGCTGTGTGAGTGATGCTTTGTGTGATGCTCTGTGTGATGCTCTGTGTGATGCTGTGTGTGATGCTGTGAGTGATGCTGTGTATGTGATGCTGTGTGTGTGATGCTGGTGTGATAATGTGCTTCACTTGTGTTTCTGGCAAAATCACATAAATTTCCTAACAACTGGTTTTTAAATGGGGAAGCTACCACCCTCCACTTATTGTTTTCTTAGAGATTTTTAAAGTTTGGTGATAGCTTTATTAAATATATATATATATATATATATAATATATACAATAAATATATCTGTGTATTTAAAAAATTTCATTAGGCACTATGATTTATAATGTTGTTAATTATAGTTCCAGGCATGTAATGTTCCCCCTCCAAAGTCACAAGAGTGCTGTGGCCCTCCACCCATGTGACAAGGTTCCAACTCACCCATATGTACCCCTAAAAGAGATTTAGTCACGCAAATATGGCTGAACCACACGGCAGAGCCTGGCAAGCTACCCGTGTCGTATTTGATATGCCAGATACCAGTAACAATTATAGACCTCATTCCCATGACCTGATGGAATGGTTTGAGGCTCTTTATGTTCCTGGAGCAAGCAGGTGCCCTTGGGCTCTCCTAGCATGAGACAGGACATATGGAGATGTTACTGGTGCCCGCTCGAGCAAATCGATGATGAATGGGAAGACAAAGACAATATGGCCGAGGCCATTGGAGCTGGAAGTTCTTCATGAGGAGAAATAACACCATGAGACAGATGGCGTAGGGAGATTAACATGAACTTTCTTTTGGATTTCAAGTTCGCACCCCCATGAGGTAAATTACCTTTCCCTGAGAGCCATCTGGTTACCTTAAAGATCCAATTTACCCCATGCGGTCCCCAAGGAGGGGTGCCATTTGCTCCTGTCTCGATTAGACTCCAGAGATATGCTAGGAATGTGTTCACCTTCACATTCCAAGTGCGCCGTGACGTAAATGGTTTCTCTGAGTCTTGTGGGAATGATAAAGAGGCCAGAGGGACCTGTCCCCACCTTTAAGTGGGAGAGCAACCAGGTAACATGGCAGAAAGGCCCTTTGGGGAAGAGCATGATGAGAACCTGAGCAGCTCTTGCCAATGGCAGTAGTATATGAGCCACCAATGTCTTGATCTTGCTCGATCTGGGTCTTTGTTAAGATCACCAATCTCATCTCACTTTTATTTTGGACCATATCGGCAGTGCGGGTGGGGGGGCTATATCTGGCAGTGCTCAGGGGGCTACATGGTGCTGGAGTTTGAACCCGAGGCCCACACATACAAGACATGAGCTTTACCACTAGAAATTTATATTTTCTAAAAGTCCCACCCACGTGAGTAAAGTGATGTCAGTCTGACTCTCCCACTGGCACTGCTCCCAAGCCAGCTGGGTGAAGCTACCCTGTTGATTGTACATCCGGAGAGTCTCCGTGAGGCCAGAGAGCCTTGCAGACTTCCTTAGAGGCAAAGGACAGTGTCAAAAGGGGCGCCATTGCCCCGCAATTTGTCATCATTGTTCCTCCATTGTGAGCTATTTGGCTTGGCTCAAGTCTAGCCTCTTTGCTATGAGCTTATGTTCACTGAGTTGCCAGCCACCTTCTGTTCAGCCACTGCAGTGCTTCCTGGCTCACCTACACCCACGATACCCAGTGCCCATGTTAGACTTCTTTCTGCTACACCCCCTGCAGTGTTTCAAAGTCTTTCATCGTCCCCACACTCTCTAGCGGTTCCTCTTCCATAAATCGGCTCTGTTGGATCTTGAGTACAGGTCGTTGATTATCATCTGGCTCTGCAACCCGTCCTCGTCTATCAGCTGGGAAAGTCTATCAGCCCCAACCACAGCAGGGGGACCTCCATCACGGTGACTCAGACAATCTTACTAATATATCTCTCCGTATGTTGAGTAAGAAAAAAAATAGCTTCACAGCAATTTACTTGGGGGAAATGTGAGGTGAGAAAGAAAGCGGTGGATGTTTAATTAAGAAAAGAACAGGGGCTTCTTCAGAGCGGAAGAACGTTTAATTCAATAGAGCTTCAGGTTTTGTTACTGTTCTATGTTTTTCATTTCATGTTTCTATTTCAAGATAAAATGAATATGAATAAGTATTAATATGGTGTCTTATATGCCCTCGAGTTATTGCAGGTGCTGTGGTGCCCAGTTGCATCAGCAGGTGGCAGACAGGAGACAGGCTTGTCTATACCCAGGGCTCTGCCCCTGGATGATTGATGGCCTGACATAGTAAAAGACTGGGCCTCCTGGGATGAACCCAGAGCCACGGCAGAGCCTGGCAAGCTACCCGTGGTGTATTAGATATACACCAAATGCTACTGTCATAAACAGTAACAATAATGGACCTCATTCCCAATGAATGGAGAACGTTACTGGTGCCCGCTCAAGCAAATTGATGAACAACGGGAAGCCAAGTAACAATGGTGTCTTATGTGCCTTTTTGGTTACTACCAATGAAATGTATTTTAAGTGTACGACATATTTAAAACACTTTTTAAAAAGTCAGTCTCTTTGTTTGCTTTGTGCCACACCGGCAGTGCTCAGGACGTGCTCCTAGCTCTCTGCTCAACGATCATGCTTGGTGGTGATCAGGGGACCATATGTGGTGCCAGGAATCTAGCCCTGGTTGGCCTCATGCAAGGCGAGTACCTTCCCCACTGTACTCTCGCTCCCACCCAAGTGTACAACGTATTTAAATTCCATCTACAGTCCTTTCCATTCATCACCGGGCACGCGGCACTATTGGCTGCCATATTGGATGGTTGAAGTTTCAAAATTCTGACAGTGGTTTTATTCTTGTCGCATAGCTCAGTTCTTTTGACAGCACCACCTAGAGACTCACAGACATGGGGCAGAGCTGCTACTTGCTCTCCCTGTGCCCAGCCGCTCACGAGGTACTCAGGAGGGATGGCAGGTTCTAGCCCTGGCCTGCCACCCCAGCAAAGCCTTGCAACAAGGCCCCCCGACTCCATGAGGGCCTCCATTTTCCACATCTGGACTTCTCTCTCCTCAGAACTCCACCCAGCAGACCAGCCTATCACAGCCCGGCTCTTGTGGCCGCGGTTAATCAATAAATGCTGGACTTAGAGATGACTACAAGAGTATGGTACCTGCACGGCAGAGCCTGGCAAGCTACCCGTGTTGTATTTGATATGCCAGATACCAGTAACAATTATAGACCTCATTCCGAATGGATTGAGGCTCTTTATGTTCCTGGAGCAAGCAGATGCCCTTGGGCTCTCCTAGCATGAGACAGGACATATGGAGATGTTACTGGGGCCCGCTCGAGCAAATCGATGATGAATGGGAAGACAGTGATACAGTGAATTTTATTGTGAACCCAGAGATAAAGCTTCCCCATGGCCACTGAGAAAGGATAGCATGTTACCAAAGCAGCTAAATTGCTTACAGAGGCAAAGGCAAGCTGGTAGCTTAACTTTCAGGTGCTCGGCTTGTCCTTCAGAATTCCTTGGGTGGATTGTATTTTATACCCATAGGAATAATCTCATTCCTGTCCTTGGTTGCCATTCTCTTGCTCTCCTCTCCCTCACCAGCTTCTCAATGTATGCTGAAAAGAACTGACTTAAGTCAGATTGCAGTTGATATTTCCTTAGGAGCCAGCCTATCTTGAGAACTGCTGCCCTTGCATCATCGGAAATGTGTTGTGTTGAATGTTGTGGTCTCTGCCTGCCTCTCGCGAATGCAGCAGAGATTTATTTGAGCGTGTGAAGAGGTGTTTCTATTACTTATTTTATTTAATTTTTGGTATCTGAGCACCTGGCCATGCTTATGGGTTACTCTTGGTTCTGCACACACAGATTGCTCCTGGCAATGCTCTGGGGACCACAGGTGGTGCTGGGGATCCAACCTGGGATGGTGCGTGCAAGGCAAACACGCTTTTGCCCTCTGCACTCTGGCACTATCACTCTGACTCCTAGATTGATTTATTAGAACTGAAGGAGAGTCACCCAGAAAGCTATTTAGATCACATATGAGCAGTGGTGAATTTCTACCAATATACTTATGCAACAAGCCACCACTTACGTGGCAGGTTTTTAAAAAAGAAATTGAATCTCATTCTTTTCTTTTGCCTGAAAATTGATTGCAAGGATTACCGGCAGAGAGTTAACTATTGATTTTGCTGTGATTTTCGAGATTACAAATTGCTCCTTGCCTGTGGGCATATGCATAAATTTTCAAGACAAAGGGCTGTCAAAAAACTTGATATCTAAACCAAAAGGAAAGTTCAGGACAGGCTTAGCTTTTTGTTCAAAAAGTTCACCCGCACCTTTGGCGTAGAGCGGCTACTCTTGTGACAACCACCAGGTGGCAGTATTCTCCAATCTTTCGGACTCTCCTTTCTGACACTTTCTTAGAGAATAAAATTGTAGATTGTTTCCCTGCATATAAAACTGACAACCCTGTTATTTTAAACTTGAAACTGACAGGCTGTTATTTTAATGAGGTCTGCCAGAGCCAAGGTTAACCAAAGCTTTATTTCCCTACAAAATGTTAAGGCCATAGTTCTAAAAGGGTGCTGTGAAACTTGATGTATTGATACATTTCCTGACTGTACACGTTTTAAGATTTTTTTTGACTTGTAAAACTACACGACAAACACAGACATGTATTTATATGCATAGCCAAATTCTTCATTAAAGTTGGTTCAAATTTCTCCCAATAGGTTCTTTTTACTCTAAGTTGCATTTCACAAAAAAAAGAGAAAAATTAAAAAGAAAATCCTTTTCTGAAGTTACCCATTCTGCCTCTTATGAAGCAAAATAAGGGCTATTTTAAGCTCTTTGACTTTCTCGCTTAGTAATTCAAAGAAATATTTAAAACTATTTAAATTGCATTAATATTGCAAAAATGAACGTGACTGCAGTAGTTGATGATTTTTTCTGAATAATAAGATAGATATAGAACATTGAAACTTAGAAAGGATTTGCTTTTATAACCTATAATTCTAAAATATGACAGTTAGTGGCATTGAAATGTATTTTCCTTCCTTTGAAATGATTTTTCTATGTTGCTCAAGGAAATATTTAAAATCCCTTGCTAACTGGGCCAGGATTGAGAACATGATCAACCACCTTTGCTAAAATTATTTGGCTCACTTTTTTTGCCTCACCTCTACCCGTTTCACAAAATAATCTTTAATGATGAAGACATCTTAACTTTAGCATATCTTTGCTAAAATTATGTAGGTAGATAGTGCAAATATTTCATTCATTTCAACATTCAATTTCAATTCATTTATTCATTCAATTTCAATTTCATTCATTCAATTGTTTTTTTTTGGGGGGGCGGGGGCACACGTGACAGTTCCCAGGGCTTACTCCTGACTCTATGCTCAGGGACACTCCATGCAGGGCTTAGGGGAGAATACACTGGTGCTGGGATGGCACGGATGAGCCGTGGTGCAAGGCGAGTCACACTGCCTACTGCCTCTCTGGTCCAGTCCATGCAGATTTTATTTTGAATGAACAACATTATTAGTAGCTTTGATATGGGCAAACATCTTGTCAATGAAAAGTCTTGGAGAAAAGGAACCAAACTCAGGAGAAGCTTTGCTATTAGAAGTGGGCTGAAAATGAAACCTAGCCCCTGATTACTCATTGGCTACAAAACCCTTTCCACCAGCATCTAATGCATATCTACTGCATATAAAGAACCTTGGCTGGGAGACAAGCAGGACAAAACATAATTGGTAAAGGACAGTACAAAAAACACTTGATCACTTCACTTGATCACTTGACATCCCGTTATTCATCGATTTGTTCCCGCGGGCACCAGTAACATTTCCATTTGACCCTATCATGTGCCAGTGTAGCCCAATGGTGTCTTTTTGCTTCAGGAACACAAAGAGCCTCAAACAGTTCATTCAGGGTCTTGATGAAGAAGTCTGACCATCTTGTAGGTAGGCAACCACATGATCTTTTGACATCCCGTAGGATCCAGTCGGTAACAGCTCTAGTCCAGCGGTCGCCTCCAATTGCATTACATGTCCAGCCCATCTGATTTTCGATGCCTTGGCAAACGAGACAGCGCCCCTGACTCTGGAACATCAGGGATGCTGTCTGAGCAAAAAAACAAACAAGCAACAAAACCCCAAAACAAGTGGGCTCCTGGGTGCACAAACTATGAAGAATTTTAACCTGCTGCAGTGAAGGCCGCTCCTGCCCAGTTCCAGGTCAGAACCTGGGAATTTGCCTTGCTGCTCACTCGGAGGCTGCAGTCTCGCTGGGTTTCGGTGTTTAGTAAAAGCAGAAGATGAGGCAGTTGTTGAGAGACATCACAGCACCTAGGGCCAGAGGTGCCACCCTTTGCCCGGCCTCCTGCCTTACCGCCCTCAGAGCTGCGAGCCAGACTCCAGGCCCACCATCACGCAGACAGTGAAAAGAGATTCGCTGAAGTCTTCCCCTTCCCAGAGCCTTGGACGCAGAACGGAAGCTCCACCTTGGTGTGCTGCTCCCCTGAGGCGTTGGACCCTCTGTGCTTGCAATGAGGCGGATGAGGGCACCCAGCATCAGTGACCCCAGAGGCCCTGTTTAATAGCCGGAACTGAGAAAGTCCCGCCTAGCACAGTGAGCTGCATGGCCCCTACTGTGCCCAGACAGCCTGGAAGTTCCAGGACCACTGAGTTCTGCTGCTGGATGCCTAGAACGAGCTGGCATACTCCCTGCCTCGGAAAGTTGGCACATCTCGATGTCTCTGCGCCTTCTGTCACTGGGCTCAAAGAATCAGCCATGCTGTTTCTTTCCAGGAATAATGCAAATTAATTTATAGAGCTCTTACTATTTTCTCATGGTGGGCTCAGAGTGTTTTATAGCCAACTCCCTTCCCGAATGTGGACAGGTCTGGGCTGGAAGGTTAGTACAGAGGGTAGGACATGAGCTTTGCACACAGCTGATGGTCGCCGGAGCCAGCCGGAGTGATCTCTGAGTGTAGTCAGGAATAACCCCTGAGCGCCGCTGGGTGTGGGACACACACACACACACACACACACACACACACGAAGCAGCCACAAGTGTCCCATGCACCCCTCTGCTCAGATGAAGTGATCTGTTAAAGGCAGAAAGTTCCCACCTAACCAGCCCAGAGTCACCCAGCGAAAGCTTCCCCCCAAATCCTGGAGACACTCTTTCTCTGGGGGCTTTTATTACATCAGCCCATGCAGTGGTGTGTGTGTGTGAGTGTGTGGTGTGTGTGTGTGTGAGTGTGTGTGTGTGTGTGTGTGTGTGTGTGTGTGCTTTCATTAATTAACTGGCTTTTGCTCTCACCTACACTGTCTCCCTCTGGGCACAACATTTTTTTTCCAGTGTGGCCTAGCTGAGCTCCTATCCCGTCAGTGACAGCCATGCTAGAGCCCCCACATCCCTTGAACAATAAAGTCGCTGAGACCACGAGGCGCTAAATCACTTAAGCCGATAGATAGCGCGGCTCATGGAGGGGAGCTTGGCTTTGGATCTGGACGGCTGGACTGGGAGCCGCAGTCTTAGCCCAGCTACTTGAGAGGGCGATGCGCTGCCTTCTGCCTTCTAAAAGTGTCCGGGACAGACAGAAAGTGCGGGGAGTACGAGGTGGGTGGGAGCTAACAGGGGCAGGGGGCAGGGGAACGTTGGCCACGCAGAGCCGTGGTACATGTATTTATCTGAACAAACAACATTGAAAACAGGAGAGCCAGAGTCCAATAACCGAACTTAAAAATGTGACTGACAGGCAGGCTGGGGTGGGGGAGGGAACAGGGGACTGGGGGTGGGGAGATAGACCCTGGCCGGGATGCTGGTGTCGGGGTAGTGTATGCCGGAAACTCAACTTTGAATAACTTTGTAAATCGTGGTGACTTCATAAAGAAAACTTAAAAAATAAACTGACCTGGAGTGATAGCACGAGTAGGGAGTTTGCCTTGCACTCAGAAGGTCTAGGTTCAATCCCCAGCATCCCATAGGCTCCCCCGAACATCACTAGGAGTAATTTCTGAGTGCAGAATCCCTGAACATTGCCAGGTGTGACCCCACAATAAAAAACAAATAAATAAATAAAAGCACCATGGCCTACTGGGGTGGGGGTTCACTCATTTCCAAAAGGATGGAAAAATATATCAGGAGAGCAGGTGCAGGAGAAAATACATCAGGAGAGAAAGATGAAAATCTTTCTGAGAATATTTGTTTTCACCCGCATCTTGCATGTATTAGCCCAGATGTGTCCCCTCTAAACCTCTAATGGTGCTCTTGGTCTTGCCCTGAAACTCCTAATCCTCACCAAGGTCAGAGAAGTTCACCCCCCCCCAGAAGAAGATGGTGACTTTTTGTTTGGTTGGTTGGTTTTGTTTTTCCAGTCTAATGTATTAGATTGCTCTTAGGAGGCTCCCAGACAGAAGGCGCCCAGCCCTGTTTGTTAGCTTTGTCCTTGTGGCTTTGCTTAGTCTTGTGGTGAGTCCAGTGGTTTTCATTGTTTTCTGAATGCATCCGTTTGTCTGTCCTTAACTATTAGCAAGAATAACAATTTTAGGGGTGACATTAAGAATGTCCTTAGAAACACAGTTCTGGAATGCAGGGATCCTTGCTCTCTTCCTGCCCTTGATATGGAAACCCTGTTCTCATTTTGTATTAAAAAATTTAAAAACTTCCTAAAACTGCAGGGACCAACTCATTCCCCAGGCTTTCATGACAAAGGGAGAATTCCTCCCCACTGGGCTACCTGCCCTGCTAGGTAATCCAGCGCCGCAGATGTAATGGTCCGTGTCTAACAGAACCGCATTAGAAATCCTCTCCTGGAGACCACTTCTCTTATGAAACGGAAAGTAGTAAAGAAAACAAGACTTTTACCATCCTGCTACTAGAGCCCAGGGGATTTTGGCGATATCATAGTACGTGAGGAAATAAAGTGGAAAATCCAGATGGTAAATCTGATCCAACCAAATCCAAAGCACTCAAGGAAGCCCCTACATTACAAAGACATGTAAAACTGGCATTGAAAGCACGCTGGGATGGTGCCGAGAAAACACCAGGATCTGGACGGTGATAGGTTTGGTAGCTAAACAGTGATGCTTGGTGAAGCTTGGCGAATAACCTGCACCTTAAACATCAATACCCTCAAGGGAGCGCTGAATGGCAACCTTGATGCTGATTTTGTCATATTACATTCATCCTAGCTTGCTTTTTGGCTCCTTCCTTTTTTTTCCTTCAGGGAGAGTGTGAACACAGTCCCCCACTTCCACAAATTCTGCAGCTGAGTTTCCCTCGTTTGGGGAAATCGCAGTAGTCAGCACATCCGGGGTGCAATGAACAAGCCTCACCCTGGGAAAACCACCTCCTTGGTCATGGTCTCTCCCCGTGCCAGGTAAGTGTTGGTGCCTTCTTTGAAGAGTGGAGAGTCCCTATCTTTCAAATGGTAGAGGGTGGAGTGAGTGTACGGGCTTAAAGGAAAGACACCTGAACCTCTCCACTGACTGCCCTTCTTGAATATCAAAGTGTCAGAGTTGCTGACCGGACTGTCGTTTTGTAATTTTTTTTCTCATTGGGAACTACTTCTGAATTGCATATGCCAGAGATGTACAAATGGTGGACTCCCACCTGCCTCCTTCTCTCTCCTTCTTTGTATTCCAAGAAAAGGAGTGTGAAGAACCTTTGGCACATCGTTCTCCTGGCCTGCCTTCCTTCTTCTGATTACTTCCTATGTGGATAAATCTGTCTTCTTCATGTCAAAATGGTCTTTCCAGACAGAGAGAGGCCTTATTTTAGTTTTGAGGCCATTCCTGGCTGTACACAGGACTTACTCCTGGCTCTCTGCTTATGGATAACTTCTGGTAGAGTTCAGGGAACCATCTGGGGCTGGAGATTAAGGCAAGGTTGGAAAAGAGAACTACTTAGCCATATGTACTTTTCTTTCCAAGAAAGAGAGAGGCAGTACACTCACGATGTAAAACCAAGACACTTGGAACTGGTGGAGAGGAAAGTTGTGTGTGTGGGACCTGAGATAAAGCACAGAGTCTGTAAAAGGAAATTGTCTTTCATCAGCTCAGGCATCAGCACATGAATGACAGGGTCCCTGAGAGGCAGCTCTTGTTTTACAACACAAATAAATAAATTTGAATGTGGGCTTTCTTGATTTCATGTCCCCCAGTCCATTGAATTATTTACCTAGTCTGTGAAATCAATTCTTGAGGTGGTACAAGAAACTTAATATTAGGCAGTAAGAGAGCTTACAAATTCTAAATACAGTTTTAATTATCATTTAAAGACTAAGAACTTTGGTTTTATGTTAGGAAAATTATGTTTGAATGTGTATGTTCATATATAAATAACTGTTTTGTATGTGTGCATAACTGTGTTCCAATGAAAGACAAATACCTATGGATTAATCTGTTATTTTATAAATGTGCTCAGTGTTTCTTCCAGACAAGATTATGTAATTGATTGATTATAAGTTATAATAAAGACTCACTTTTCTTTGCTTTATCTATTAAACAAAAATATCCAGTCTCCGTCCACTGCCTTGACCACATAACTTAATGGTACCACCTTCATTATCCTCAACATCCCTCTCACTGCCAAGACCATTGTCCTTTTCCACCTCTTCTGCTCCCTCCTCGCCACCATTATTAGGTTAGAGGGCTAAGTAGCACACACCTGCAGGGATGGATTTCCCATAAAGGATGAACATGTGCAAATTCTGTTTCACAGTAAGGTTTGAGAGCAGTGGTCAGCTCAAAGCCTTCATGGAAAACTCATCTGTTTTTCAAACTCTATACCTTGCACTTATTTGCTTACTTACTCATTCAGCACTCGCCAAAGCCTACTGAGTACTAGTCACTGCACCAGGAACATGATTGTGTCGATGTTTCACCTTCCTGAACCCCTGAGACTTGCAGACATGGGGCAGAGCTGCTACTGGCTCTCCCTGTGACCAGCCGCTCACGAGGCGCCCGGGAGGGATGGTGGGTTCTAGCCCTGGCCCACCATCCCAGCAGAGCCTCGCAACAAGCCAGACGACCCCCACTCCATGAGGGCCTCCATTTTCCACATCCGGACTTCTCTCTCCGTCAGACCTCCACCCAGCAGACCAGCCTATCAGTGCCCGGCTCGCACGGTTCATCAATAAATGCTGGACTTAGAGATGCCTACAATAATATGCTACCTGCATGGCAGAGCCTGGCAAGCTACCCGTGTTGTATTTGATATGCCAAATACCAGTAACAATTATAGACCTCATTCCGAATGGATTGGGGCTCTTTATGTTCCTGGAGCAAGCAGATGCCTTGGGCTCTATTAGCATGAGACAGGGCATATGGAGATGTTACTGGGGCCCGCTCCAGCAAATCGATGATGAACGGGAAGACAGCGAAGACAGTGAACCCAACAATCTGGTTACTGTTTTGCTGACCATAGAGCCAGAGAGTTTCAGGGCTAGAAGATACCCTTGAGAATGAAATTTGTTTGGGCCCCCTTGTTGCCCAAATGTGCTTTATATTTGTGGTAAAATCGATATGCTAAAAACAATGACAATAATGGACCTTATTCCCAATGAATGGAGATATTACAGGTGCCCGCTTGAGCCAATTGATGAACAATGGGAAGACAAGTGACAAATGACAAGTGATTGTTTCCCTTGGAGGTACCTTGTCTTTACAAACATGATGAGACCCCCTGAAAACTACAGTCTGTGCCCTTCGGGCAGCCAGCTAAAAGCTGGACACAGGACACCTGCTTTCTGTAAGCTAACTCCTACATTACGGTGAGAAACTCACAATTAAAAAGGATCTATGAAGACTGATGTCATCTATCAAACTTGCTCATTTCTTGGCGAGCAAACATTGGAACAGGAGACCATCTTTGGGAAAGAACCGGCTTTTGAAGATGTTATTCTGCAGCCAAGGACTCAAATGCCAAATCCCTGAGAAAGTGAATGTTCTCAGTTCTGATATTACAGGAAACTGTCCTATTGTGCATATGGCCAGAGGGATACTTCCACCTGTTGTTTGCATTACTGCTGGGCCACAGTGTTGGGGCAACTGATGGGGAGCACCGTCTAATCCCTGTCACCCAGCTTTGTTCTCTCTGAGACACATTCTTTCCTAAGGATCCAGCTAGATTCTTAATGAGAGTGACAAGGAGGGGGTGTGAGTACCACTTTGGGGAGAGGAAGTAATCTGACACCCTGGTTTCAGCTCTTTCCACCACAGTTCACTCCCCAAAGCAAAAGTGGCAGCCTTAAAACTTGAGTTGCATAATTTAGTAAATACCAGTGAACCATTGGGGGCATTTAATTATTTCTGTCAGGTGATGGGCTACATTCTCAGCCTCTGAAGCATTCCAGCATTTAAATTTCCATATGTATGATTACATTCCAGTTTGAAGGGTGGGGGGGGTGAGTGCTAGTTTATGGAACCCGCAATGGTGATATTCCACACGCCTTCCACCCCCTGCTTTTTTTCCCTTTTCTTCAGGAAAGTGCTAATTAGTGGAGAGGCCTGCTTGCACGGAACAGACTTTCTCTTGACCTAGATTTAGATTTTTTATTTTCTCTCCTCAATCCCCCGACAAGCTGGACTCTCATTTTACTGAGGGGCTGGGGAAGAGGGGGTTATTCACGTGTCAACAAAAAAAATTCCCCAACTAGGCCAGAGATTCAAGAACGAAGAAGGCGGGGCCGGAGCGGTAGCCCAGCGGGTAGGGCGTTTGCCTTGCAGTGGCCGGCCTGTGCTGGCCTGGGTTCGATCCCCGGCATCCCATATGGTCCCCCGAGCCCGCCAGGAGTAATTTCTGAGTGCAGAGCCAGGAGTAACCCCTGAGCGTCGCTGGGGGGTGACCCCCAAAAAAAAAAGAACGAAGAAGGTTTTCTGGAAACTCTCAAAAGCAAGTCTCTGAGCTTCCTGCCAAGTCCCAGTGGTCCCCACAGCTCAGGGGCTTCCAAAAGTCCTCACGTTGTGGCAGGGGGCTCAGTCACAGGCAAATCAGAATCTTCTCCCTTTCCTTCCTGACATCTTGAATCTGTGTCTTTGTGGCTCTATCACTGCAGCTCTGCTTGATAGGTAAAGGCGGCTCTTGGTTCTAGGAGCTTTTGTCTTGCAGCGAGAACAGTGGAGACGCTTGTATGGAAAAGCATTTCTGGGGTCCTGAGCGGCTAGAGCCAGACCCTCTCCTATCCCCTACTTTTGCCTTCTTTCTCCACATTCTGCTCCATTTCTAAGTCTGCCTGATTCCTGTGCTTTAACTTCAGCCTGCCCTCCTTGAAATCCTCTGGAAGGTTCTCCTGACTCAATGCCATAAGGGAAATTCATTAAGATCCACTACGGAGGGAGGCCGGTGGGGATCATAGCAGGGAGCCCAGATCTAGGCCTGGGCCATCGGCCTTCACTTAGTGCTTCGGGTCTCTGAGCAAACAAAGGTGCCACCCAAGCAACGACTGAGGGTGAGTCAGTTTCACTGAAGGGGAAGGAAATGGGTTCCCTGGGGAGGGATGTGGTTGAGTGAGTCCGAGGAAAGCCCAGGCCTGGACGCGTGCTCCCTGCTCTCCAGAGGCTCCAGTCATTCTGAGATCTTCCCTATCACTTTGTTTCTTCACCGAGGGTTCCAGCGTGCCAGGAAACCAGTTTATTTCTGTCACCGCATGAAGCAGGGCCAGCCTGATAAATCCCCAGCTCACAGGGACTCCCTCTAGGCTTGGTTTGCTCTCAGAAACTCTCATTAGGCAGGCGAGGGGAGATGGGGCTCGACTCTCTGTCCCCAGGTGGTGTTTCTTTGAAGACGCCTGCCACATAGATCTAGTTTCCCTGTGATTTTTCATTTTAACTGGTTTCCCCTCTCCTGAGTTTCTCCTGCCTTTGCACCGGCTGCTCGAACTTTTCATTTCAGAATCTTTGCAGTATTACTTTCAGAGTCAGAACAGTCCACACAAGCTCAAGAGTCTGAATCCCCTCTGGGTCTGAGCATTTGCTAACCATTTAGAATTTTTCCTTCCCTCTACACACTGCAATGTTTAAAAAGCAGTGAGCAAGTTAGTGGGGGCAGCCAGGGCTGCCTGAGTTTGACTGGTGGGGGGCATTCCTCCAGCCCACCCTCCACGCCTCTTTCTCTCTCCTCCTGTTACCTTCTGTCCGAACACACCCGATAACCTTCCTTGCCTGCTGGCTTCTCAGAAACACTTGGGCAGAGACTCCGTACAGGCCCTGCAGCCCAGCCATCCTTTCTAGGGGCCTGTGTTTTCCAAGCAGACGACCAGCGTGCTGTGCTGCATGCAGGAGAGCAGGGAGGGGATCAGGGAATAATGATGCATTTTAGAGAAATACAAGCAGGTATTTCCATGGTGCCGACTGGAGACAAGGCTATAGTGTAAAGGAGAAGGACGAAGGGATTTGCCTTTCATTGGTTGGCTTTGGGCTTCCAATAAGGCGACATTCCAATAAGCACAGCTGTGGGACCTGAGAGCAAGGCGGGAGCTGGCACCTGAAGACTGTCTTTGAAAGGGTCAGGGTCCGACAGCTAATGGCGATTTCAGATGCACTCTTGAAAGAGTTACACAGATAAAAGGAGCCAAGGCAGGAAGCCAGGCAGGTGCTGCTGCATTCAGGAGGGAAGCGCTGGTGACAGCTGAGTCCCGTACTAGACTGTTTCAAGGACGAGGGACCAAAGTGGGGCTTTGCAGGGTAAATCTCTAGAGCCAAGGAGGAAAGAGAGAAACTCCAGGTTGAAAGAAGACTGGAAAAAGCCAGGCACAAGGGAGAGGAGAACGTGCACACTCCCTAGATCCCTGCTGCTCAGGGAATAACAGCAACCTCATCTGGGAGCTCAGGAGAAGCGCAAACGCTCTACCACCACCTAAGTTTCCTGGACCAGGAACTGCATTGGAGTGAGACACTGAGGTAACTGAAACTCGAAGTTGGAGAAGCGTTGGTCTCGATAAAACAGTGTCAGGGGGCAGGTCTGTGACACAAAACAGGTCATAGAGGAGGAGACCAGGGGGACAGTAGAATGCAGAAGGTCTTGCTTTAGAAAGAACCTTTTGGTATAAGTGTGGGAAAACTTGGAGAATCTTCTTGGGTAAAAGATGTCTATTACTCACCCAGTGGATCACAGGATTTTATACACTAGGGTCAGCCCTTGATGGGCTACCACATGTTGTGGCTTTCAACAGTGGTTGGCACTGGATGATGGGTATCCATTAGCAACATCAACTAGGCTGGTGGCGGGAGGTGGATGGTGTCCACTTGCTTTCCCTCAACACCCACCTTTAACCCACTGGGTGCCTTCTTTTTATGACCAGAGAAACCTTATAATAAACTTTCCTAGGTAATCCCAAGTCATTTCATATGCAATTGCCACACAAATCCATCAGGCTACAGTAAAAAGCTACTTGAGAGCACATATTTCCATTGTAGTTTCTTTATTCAGCTTATCGTATATAGTCAGAGCTAGGCTCTTTCTATCCCAATCTCTCCATCTAAGAGCAAGATGGACCTGAGTCATTTTCCCAGATAGGGAAGGAAGGATAATAGACCGGGAGTAATTTTCCTACATGCTTCTCATAAGCAGATTCTAAGTTGAGAACACCAGAGAACCAAGAGGAAATCTATTATCTCCTTCACAAGCATTTGCGATTCTCTAAATATAGACCAGTAATGTATTTTTTTTAAATAAATGTAATAATCTGAGCGCTAATTTAAGAACATGTTCACTTCATACTCAAGTCTTGCCTCACTGCCAGAGTCTCCATTTTTGTCCAAAAAAGGAAATTTCATGGAATGTTCAAGCTCTTGGGATAAGATGGTGCTAATTTGACTCCACAAGAAAGAAAAAGGAAGGTGGAGAAATGCATAGTTGACTCCAGGATGAAGAGGGAGTTATTGGGCAGGAAACGTATCTTTCCACCTCTTCGAGTTCTGGATCTAAGGCACTATTTGAAACTGATGGAGACAGAGTCAGGCCTCAGCACCAGAATGGACAAAGAAAGCGTTAACAGTTGCAGACACTGTAAAAATCCGCATGCTTTGAAGGGCTCTGGGGAGTGCGTAAGACCATTCCTGGGAAAAGATTTAGCTCATTGCTCCCATATTCTCCGCAGACACAGCCTGGGCTCATTGAGGGTAATGAACAGTTGCAGAGAGCATAATTATGAGAGCTGGGATGTTTGGAGGATGGTTTTGTGGGCACCAACTGGCAAGCCAGCATTAAGCATGGCAGCAAACTTTGAAATTCAGCTATTAGGAAAAGTTGAGCCTGGCACCCCCTGGTGATACCACGATGGCGTGAGTGTGACAGCTGGTTTCTGGTGAGGCTCCTATGTGAGATCAATGTCCCAGGCCACAGGGGCACAGGAGGGAGCGTCCCTTCCAAGCTCATGTGCATGAGCCCTGGGCGGAGCTTCTTCTTGGCACAGAACACTTTCCCCCAGCCTCAAATGGTTCCCATAGAGTGGGACCTTTGGGGAAGACCAGAGGGCCACTGCATTAGGAGTCAAAACGCTAGGCTAGGGCGACCCAAACGCGGCGATGCAGCAATCCCAGTAAAGGATAACAGCAAGTAGTGCTCAGGGGCCACACATCATGGTGCTTAGGGGACCTTACGTAGGATTCGAACCAGAGTTGGGGCCGCAACTGCAGATAGGCATGTGCTGTGGCCTTTGTGCTCTCTGTCTGACTGAAGGCAATCTTTAAAAGGTTCACTTCATTCCAAGTGAATGCAGTATATATATGGAGTCCATGATGAATGAAATAACAATATAAATGAAGAGAAAATATTGTTTTTTTTAAACACTCCTGGCCTTTGGACTGAGACCGCTCTTATTAGTTTAATGCTGCTGATTTTTGACTTTTGCTCTGAAGAACCCTGTCAACAAACATTTGTCATATTATAATTTTTTATAGGGCCATATCTGGCAGTGCTCAAAGCTCACTCCCTCAGCTTGTGGTGTTCTGAGGACCATGTGTAGTGCTGAGGATTGGTCTCTGGACTGCCGCGTGCAGGGCAAGTGCTCTACCCACTAGGCTATCTCTTCAGTCTGGTCAAACTTTGTTTATTTCACTCTGAGAATGTTGAAGATTCAGTCAACATCATGAAGTTTTTCTAAAACAAAACCCCCCAGCCTGGCTCTCAGAGACAGCTCACTGGCCCTAGCACATGCTTTGTATGTGGGAGGCCCAGTTTGAACCCAGCACCACATGGTTCGCACAGCACAGCCAGCAAGCCCTGAGCACAGACTAGAAGAGCACACACGTTGACTTATTCTCTATTGTGCCGCAGCTTTGGTGTGTCCCTGCCTCTTGACACACACATGGGAGAACTTTACAAGGCATCAAATCCTAGTTTTAATTTTCTCTTTTTCTTATTTCATGCTGTTCAACTTTCATTTTGCTTCCTGCCAGGTTGGCTCAGGGCAGATTCAGACAGAGCAAATGAACTGCACGCGTCTCCTAGCCAGGCTTTTCAGAGCGGCCCCTCTCAGAATTATTTTTCTTAGCAAGTGACAGCTCAGGAGGCGCTGGAGTCTAAGGTGGGCTGGGTGTTGCCAGAGTTAATCAGATTGGAGAGTGAGGCCATTGAAGACCATAAAGGGCCTATTTCGATCTCTATTCTTTGTGTTGGAACCACTAACTGCATTGGGGGTGGGGTGGGGTGAGGTTCCCAGCGCTGTTTGAGGTTAAGTGCTGGGTCCATGTGGTGCCGGGGGTGGGGTGGGCTGTGAAACCATCATGCTAATGAACTCTTGCCTCGTGAGTGCAAGGCATGTGCTCCAACATTTTTTTCAAAGAATCTATCCCATTTTCTTTTTATTTTTTTATTTCCCCCAAATTTTATTACACCACTTTTACACATACAATTGCAAGATGCTCATGTAGGGTTTTGGTTCTACCGTGTTCCAACACCCATCCCTCCATCCGAACCCATCTCTCATCACCAATGTCCCCACCTCCCTCCCCCTCCCACACCTCAACTACTTGGCGGGTTCTGTATGTCTTTTCTCTCCTCTCCATCTCTCCCTCCCCCCCCCCAACTCTCCTACACATCACAGAATGCAGTACATCAAAGGACACACTGTTTCTACTAGTTTGATGGACTGTGCGGCCGCTTGCGGCTGCGTGACTTAGGGGCCTCATGATCAGCGTCCAGACAGTGATTTAGGCTGCTAATGTGGTGGGCGAGTCTCATCCGCCTGCCTATGGGACCCCCAGAGGTGATGGGCCCACTCCCAAAACCCATCTGTCCTCCTGGGAGCCCCATGGTCAGCTGAGCCTGGGGAGAGCCGAGTTCCAGCTTCCCCAGCCGCGTTTGAGACTGCATGCTATGACTGGTTGCCCCAGGGCAGCTCCTGGGCAGGGCCACCAGGCTCGACAAAATGGAGGGGGGAAGGGCCGACCCCCTGACTCCATCTGATGAATTCCCAGTGATTCCCGCTTCTGGGAGCTGCCCACCTGGGCTCGAACTGGTTTTGCTCTGTTAATCTATCTGGTCTTGAGGTAGCATCCCAGTGTCCGGACAGCAAAGATGGCAGCTAATATGGTGGGTGAGTCTCATCCGGCTGCTTCCAGGACCCCCAGACATGATGGGCCCACTCCCAAAACCCATCCGTCCTCCTGGGAGCCCCATGGAATGTGCTCCAACATTTTGGACCTTTTCCCTGGCCTCAGTCACAATCTGCCTTTTAGAAGTTTTTTCCAGTGATTCTGATTTAGGGTCCCGACTTGGAGAAGTGCTGCTTTATGCATAATAATTCACAAAGAAATGTATTTTAAAACAATTTTTAAAAATGTGATGTGGGGACCACCCTGCCTTAGTCCGGGACCACCAGGTCAAAGCAATACAATGTGATGTTGGGGTCCCTCCCCTGGAGCTGCCCGTGGCTTTATTTATGAACCTGGTGTGTCAGGTGGCCAGGGGGACGCACGATACCCCCACCTTCCAGGAGCCAAGACTCAAAGGGTGCTCAGACTTTTGTTATACACACTTGCTTTGTGTAAATAAATGTTTACAATTTATATTAAAGATGGAATAAGCGTTAAAAAATGCGATGTGAGGGAGAGATAGTATAGTTGCATGGACTCAACAACACTGAGAACATGAGATCTAAGCTGAAATCACCAGGACTTTGAAATATGACTGTTGAGGTGACAGGTGAGGTGGCTGGGGGAGTATGGGAACCCTGTGGAGGGAACTTGACACTGGTATTGAGATTGGTAATGAAATATTATATGCCTAAAACTCAACCATCAACTTTGTAAGTAACAATTATTTTTTATTAGACCACCTTTTTAAAAAAAATCACAATTCTTTAAATAATTCTTTAAAGAAAGAAGGAGGGCCTCCCAAAGGGCAAATAACTATGATCACTCTAGAATTTAAGTCTTTTAATATACCAAAATAACTGTGGAATGAACTCCACTTATCACCGTGGCTTCCTTTAGCTTTTTGAATTTCAATTTCTAATTATTTGGTAAGTGGGGAATTTATGTATCTATATAATATTAATATATAACATAATATTAAAATATAAAACTATATTATACATATGAAATTTATAAAAATAACCAATATTTTCTGAGTTGATTAGTTTTTTTAATTGGTTAATTTTCTTAAAACTTAGGCATTCCGAAGTAACAGACATACTCCACTTAGCAGTAAACTAGCAACTTTTTCTGTTTGTTAGTTTTAGGACCACACTTGGCAATGCTCAGAGATTTCTCCTGACTCTGCACTCTGGACTCACTCCTGGCGGTGCTTAGGGGACCAGATAGGATACTGGAAACTGAACCTGGGTTGGCCATGTGCAAGGCAAGTGCCTTCCCTGCTGTCCTATCTCCTAGGCACCAAGGGCCAGTAACCTTGACTGAATTTGCACCAGATGCTGGCCATCACTATCAGAGAACCTTGTTCCCTGATGGATAAGCTGAGGCTCATATCAGATCCTAAACCCACTGATGGCCTGGGCAACATTTTGACTGGAACAAGGACTCTACAGAAGGCGACCCAAGTTCTCTCTGGAATTGCCCTGGGCATCAAATATTTCCCTTCCTCTCAATTCTCATCCTCGTCCCATCTTGCCCCTCCAACAGTAAAAGCTCCTTCCCACAGATTCAGAGACACCCCACCAGCTTGAATTACCTTTTTCTCTCTCAGTCATCTCAACTTGAGCATGTTGCCATTCCTGATTGAGTCTGTCATCTCTATCAGTCCTGCTCCAAACTTGCTTCTTTTCCTATGACTTACAGTTTGAATATATTTCTATGATGCACTTCAAGTTCATAATTTACTCGTCTTTGGTTCCTCAGGTAACGGAGGCTATGTTCTGTTTGGCTTCACCAACAACATAACACCTGGGCATATCTAAGGTATCACCATTGCCACATAGTCATTCATCATTAACTGTATCACTGTATCACTGTCTTCCCGCTCATCATCGATTTGCTCGAGCGGGCACCAGTAACATCTCCATATGTCCTGTCTCATGCAAGTAGAGCCCAAAGGCACCTGATTGCTCCAGGAACATAAAGAGCCTCAAACCATTCCATCAGGCCATGGGAATGAGGTCTATAATTGTTACTGGTATTTGGCATATCAAATAGGACATGGGTAGCTTGCCAGGCTGCCCATCATTAACATCATGTTTAAATGAGTTTCCTCCAAGTCATGTCTCCCTTCTTCAGCCCTCCCAGGCAAATTTTCTAGAGCACAACTCCACTGAAATGCCTATCAACTTACCTTATTTAAAGAGATAAATAAAAAAAAAATCGTGAACTTAAGACTTAAGAAGAGGTCTATTGAATTCAGTAAGAGCTGGGAATTTTATCTACAGAAACACCCCACTGACATCAAAACTCTGCCCTACGCAGATCACCAGTGAAGATATTTCTGTTACAGTCTTTAAAAGCTGGCATAAAAATAAAACAGCTTGATGGCTTGTCATGTTACAATAACTTTCCATATCATGGCATGTAAGCTTGACTGTAAAAACTAAGACGCCAGAACAGAAAATAAAATATGGTAATCATCACCTGGGGTTAGAAGGCATTCATGATTCTTTAAAATCCAGGATGGCAGATTGATATATCTTATAGGGTCACCGATCATTGAATTAAATAAAAAAATACAGCCTAATTTTTAAGAGTTTTGCTTCTCGGTAAATAAAATATGAGAAGTGATAATAACGTCTGCTACTGCTTCAGAGCAGCGCATATGTGAATACATTATCTCTAAAAGAATTTCTTCAAAATTCCAGCTCCTGCTATTACATGGCTTATCGCATCTTCTCTTCATTGTTCACCTCTACCTTTCCACCTGAGGTAATTTAACCAGTTCTTAAAAAAACAATTTATTTATGCTCGTTTTATGATAGTACAATGCTACTGCTTTTTACCTGCAGTGCTACAACAGCACACCTGCTCCCAGAGTGCCAGGACCCTTTCCTCATTAGCACAAGTTCTCTTCTTCCATTCTCTACCCATGCCCTCAGATCACAATGCTGTTGGCCTTATCCCAAGATTTATTATGATGATGATTTTTTTTTGCTGGAGATTGTCTAATTCTTTTCCTTGTTTCTTTATGTTCTGTGCATGGGACTCCACAGTTCCTCAGAGCTCCACCCAAGAGAAAACCTGATCTTTCCCCGTTGAGTTTCATCAGTAAATGCTCAAGATGAGAGCCTTTTACTGAGAGTATATCACCTACACGGCAGAGCCTGGCATGCTACCCTTGTAGTATTTGATATGCAAAAAAAAAAACAATAACTATTATGGACCTCATTCCCATGACCTGAAGGAATGGTTTGAGTCTCTTCCTGTCCCTGGAGCAAGCAGATGCCCTTGGGCTATACTTGCTTGTGACAGGATGTATGGAGATGTTACTGGTGCCCACTCGAGCAAATCGATGAACAATGGGAAGACAAGTGAAGTGACAAGTGATTCTGTGTATGAGTGAAATCATGTTTTTTTCTGACTCCCTTTACTTAGCATCAGACCCTCCAATACCATCTAAATGGGGGGAAATGATAAGATTTCCCATTTTCCTCAGAGCTGAGTAGTATTCTGATGTGTATACAAAGCATGATTTTTTTTGTTCACCCATCTGTTGTTTGGTCAATCAGGTGAATTACAGATCTTGGTTGTTGGATATAGTGCTGTGATGAATCTTGGTGTGCACACATTCTTTTAGGTCAAAGGTTTTGAGATCTTGGTCATGTAGCCAATTCTTTTTTTTTTAAATTTTGGGTCATGCCCTGTGATGCTGAGGGGTTACTCCTGGCTCTGTACTCAAGAATTACTGTTGGGGTGCTCGGGGAACATATGGGATGCTAGGGATGGAACCTGGGTCAACCACAGCAAGACAAATGCCCTACCCACCGTAATCACTCTGGCCCCACATAACCAATTCTTTACTCTTCTGATGTCTTTAAGTGTCAGGGTTGCAACCAACTTATACAGAAATGGGGATTTTACCATGATGTTTATTTTTGGTTCTGAAAACTTAGAAATTATGTAGATTTAAATTTCCATCAATCTTAAAATTTTTTTTTGCGGAAACTAGCAATATTTCACTCCATGCTACCCCCACTTCTATTTTCTTCTTTTGACCTAATAACACACCAGACTTTCATATTTTTGACTATCTCTTTTCATGCATTCTGATTCTCAGGATTCTAATCTTATAGTTACTCTAAATTTCAAAGCATTTCACTTCTTTTTCCCTTAGTGACAAATTTCTTGAGGTTGTGACCTTGAATGATTGTCATAGCACCCACGAGGAGAGTCAAAGAGGTACGTTACATTACATGGTCATATGAACACCAGCAAGTGTTAGGAAAGAAGTAAATGGGAGAGAAAGCTCCTAAGAGAATACTTCTTTTGATGCCCACAATAGCAGCATTGAATTAACTGAGGCAAGATTTACCCACTTAGGTCAAAGTTTAGAGCACAATATCTCATTTCAACCGGAGATCATGGCCTCACTCCATTCTCAGTTAAGGGAAATGGCAAAACGGAAGGTCAACCAGTTAAATATCAGGGCCCAAACCTTCCCCCCAAACATGGGCTATTTCCCATTAGGACTCAATCTCTATATCAGCCTCAAGTGTGTAATACAGAAATCAATTTCTGGGGCCAAGGATGGTCTAGGCATCCTGTCTTTACTACAATACATTTCCTCACCCAGTTATTCTAGATCACTTTTAACCCCAAAGTTTAGGAAGGAAAAGGTCAGAGATGAAAAAAAAAATTAAGGGAGGGGGAGGAAGAAGAAAAAGGGAAATAATGGGCTAACGGGCCAGGGCTTCAGGTATACTGGTGATAGGGGTGAGGGGTATAGCCATATATCCAAAACACAGATTCAACAACAGTAAAAACATGAGACCTGAGCTGCAACCACTGGAACTTTGTAATGTGCCGGTCAAGGTGACAGGTGGGATGTTGTGATTGGGGTTGGAACATGGGAACACCGGTGGAGGGAAGTTGACACTGGTGGTGGGATTTGTGCTGAAATATTACATGCCTAAAATGGATTATCCATAACTTTTTAAATCATGGTTCATTAAATAAGAGTTATTTAAAAATAGAAATGAATTTCTGACTATTTTCTTTGAGGCAGTTCCCTGGCTTTCTAGAAAAACGTCTAGGACCAGTGAAACTGCTTCTGCCCATTCAGTGGCTCTATTTCTTGATCTGCAAAGATTTGGATAGCTCTGCGGGTTAAATGGTGGGACACAGGCACCTGTTTGTTCTCAATCACCATCGGCATTGTGGCTTCCAAAGAAGCCACAATGGATTTCAAGGCATCAGAATGGAAACTTGTATGTTTGACACTATGAATGTTTGGGAAAATCCCAGGTCCAAGAGGAGCTAAAGAGAGGAGCTAATGGATCTTGACCTGTTCGGGGTATGGTCAAGGATGAAGAAATAGGGGATTGAGGATGAGTATCAAGTAGAGGATCAGGATGGATGCAGAGAGGCATGACTCAAGGACTCAGACATGAGAATAGGCAGAGGAATGGTCAAGGATTCATAGGCATGAGCGGGCTAAATCTCCTCCTGGCTCAGAGGGTTCTTGGTGTTCATTAGCATTTGGTGCTGCCCTTCATTTTCCCAGATGTCAGTTACCCCCAGAGGCAGATTGCCATCTCCAGGTAAAGATCTTTCCCAGAGAGAAAGCTGCGATGATCCTTTAAATTCCAGGGCCAGTTAGTATAGTGGTTAGTGCATATGCCTACCAAGTGTCCTGGCATCACCTGGTCACAGTAGGACATTCAGGTTACAGTCATGGAGGTCCCTGAGCAGCAGGTGTGTGCCCTGGAGGCACCAGTATCAGCAGGGTGGCCTGAGTATGACACTGTAGGATCCAAGCAGCATCATGTTTTGGGATCTGTGTAATAAAATGCTGGCCAGGTTGGCCAAAGATTGCTTGTAGAGCAATACTTGGAAGGTCCCACTAAAACAGAAAATCCAGCTTATTGCCAGCTGTATAGTGAGTCTATATTGTCTAAGTATTATTCCCATGTTCTGGAATAGTCATTAATGAAACATTTCAATTATAATAAAATGTGAGGGCATGAGAACAAGTTCATTACCAAGACAATAGGTAAATAAAAAGAACACAGCAGCAGAGTATTGTGGTAGGAAACATGAAAGTGTTATGAGCCACCTTTGTCCGTGGAGGTACAGAAAGCATCGGGAGTGTCAGAGAAAGGCAAGGTAGAGGAAGGGACAAAGGAACAAATATTTACAGAAGAACCAGGATGCCCGTGAGCTGTGGGAGGGTTTGTGTGTGCGAGGGAATGTGTGTGTGTCTTGCCCCAGTGTTGGCTTGCTTCCTTCCTTCCTTCCTTCCTTCCTTCCTTCCTTCCTTCCTTCCTTCCTTCCTTCCTTCCTTCCTTCCTTCCTTCCTTCCTTCCTTCCTTCCTTCCTTCCTTCCTTCCTTCCTTCCTTCCTTCCTTCCTTCCTTCCTTCCTTCCTTCCTTCCTTCCTTCCTTCCTTCCTTCCTTCCTTCCTTCCTTCCTTCCTTCCTTCCCTTCCTTCCTTCCTTCCTTCCTTCCTTCCTTCCTTCCTTCCTTCCTTCCCTCTTCCTTCCCTTCCTTCCTTCCTTCCTTCCTTCCTTCCTTCCTTCCTTCCTTCCTTCTCTCTTCCTTCCTCCCTTCCTTTCTCCCTCCCTTCCTCCCTTCCTTCCTCCCTTCCTCCCTTCCTTCCTTCCTTTCTCCCTCCCTTCCTCCCTTCCTTCCTCCTTCCCTCCCTCCCTCCCTCCCTCCCTCCCTCCCTCCCTTCCTTCCTTCCTTCCTTCCTTCCTTCCTTCCTTCCTTCCTTTCTTCCTTCCTTCCTTCCTTCCTTCCTTCCTTCCTTCCTTCCTTTCCTTCTTTTTACTTCCTTCCTTCTCTCTCTCTATATATCTTTCTCTTTCTCTTTACTTTTTTGGGTCACACCCGGTGATGCTCAGGTGTTACACCAAGCTCCTTGGGGGACTACTCAGGATGCCGGGATTGAACTTGGGTCGACTGCATGTAAGGCAAACACCCTACCTGCTTTACTATCACTCCAGCCCTGCCCCAGAAATTCTTATTAGCATGAGGGGTTAATGGGCTAGAAAGATAGTTGTGGGGTTCAGGTGCTTTCCATCCTTGAGGCAGACCTCAGTTCAATCTCTGGTATCATATATGGACCTTGAGCACTGCAAAAAGCAATCCAGGATCCCAGAACACAGGGCCAGGAGGTAGGCATGAGCATAGGCAGGTGCAGTCCAAAATCAACAGAAGAGAGTTTGAACACAGTATCTTTGTGAGGTTTAGCCAGGCCCAAGCCCCTACTACTCTGCTCTTAACCAGGTATGGATTTGATTAACTCTTTCTTTGTTTCTTTTATTTTATTTTATTTTTGCCACACACAGCAGTGCTCAGTGGCTACTCTCGGCAGTGCACAGGAAACCACGTTGTGCAGGGGATTGAACCCGAGCCTGCAGAATGCAAAGCAGGCACTCCAGGCCTTTGATCTACCTCCCTGGTCCCTCTCAATCAGCTATTATTAACTCCATCTTACACATCTGTAAGTGAAGACGATGAGACATTTTACCACTTTCTATGTGGGCTGGAGCTGTCGGATGAATCCAGGTCAAAGTCCTTTCCGTTTCTACCAGGCACCTGGAGAGTTCTGTCCCATTTTTCCTCAGAAGAAATGGAGCGGGAGTGTGCTAGGCAAAGACATTGAGGTAGGTGGCCACAAAATTGGCTTTGAACAGTGTGGGAGTAGAAAAATATCTGGAAACTCTTTTATCCTTGTATCTACTAACTTTCTGGAGGTGGACCTTGAACTCTTTTCATAGATTTGTAGAAGATCCCCTTGACAAAAGGGCTTTTGGTGACCTTCATTTCATCCAGCTATCTAGTACATAAATTCAACAGAACCACCCCCAAAAAGTTTACTAATTTGTGATCTTGACTTACTCACACTCCCAATGGCTTCACACTCTGAATCATTTCTCCTTTAATTCTCAGGTGAGTCAGATATTGTCAGCCTTAAGTTTGTTTGAAAAGCTATCATTTTCCTTTCTGAATGGGGCTTTTCTCAGACTATGTTCCCACGATGCTCGAACTTGCCTGATTTTCTGTTGCACACACAGGGCGTATTCCATGACCCCTCTTTCATGGAAGGTTACTCTACAAAACACCAAGCTTTCATTCATTTTCCTGAAAAGTTTTCCCATCTTAGGAAGAGTAACAAATCAGACAATTGGTATGAATGTGTACATCATTTAGCCCAATTCAGGGAGCCTCTGCAATTTTCATAGAGAAATAATATACGACCTAGACAAGACCCAGACATGGGCTCATGAGAAAGACCACGGGGCTTAAAAATTATTGCCTTGATCATGGAAAAGACATGACTGATCACGGCCATCCACCAACTTAGGATGGTCTTTGGGGGCAATCAACGTTGGAGAGAATCGGAGAACATCTGAAACCAGCATCTTTCCAGCTCATTCACACCCTGCTTGACTCATATTTCAACAGATCTATGTATGAAGGCAGTTATACTGCTCTGAGAAAAACAGCTGGAATGTATCCTCTGGGATTAAGACATTTCAACAAGGCTAGAAGGGAAATAATAGGAGACTATTCCCCCACCCTGCACTGGACTCTATGTATACCTGCCACTTTGAAGTGTCTTGGCTCATTGAGACCTATTTCAACTCCCTCCCTTTCCCTCTACCCCCTTAGAATTTACCAGCAAAATACTTTTTAGGGCATTTTCCTAATAAAAGCAAGTATCTAATCTACATAACAAAATGTTCAATTGCTCTTCCAGGGCCTCTGCCCAAGTTGAAGTCAACAAAACTCTCTTTGACCCGTTTCTTCTTATCCTTTATGCTGCAGAGAAACCAAAAGGGAAGAAAGGAAAAGAAAATCACAGCATTGAGAGAGCAGGTCTTGCAGTCAGACAGGAAGACAAGACAAGGAAGTCTGAACAGATGGTGTTGTTAGGGCAGCACTATTTCCCCAAAGTTCAGATAGTAAGTCTAGAGTCAAAAGAAGCTGATTCCCCCAGGGTCTTTACTGAGAAACTTTCACTTCAAATTCTCAGACTCAGAAAGCAGCAGAAAGTCTAAGAAGTTGTGAAGTTTTGGTCTCACATGAGCTCAAGAATCATCACCTGGGGATAGATTGTGATTCTTTTAGTACATTATATTCTAAGGGAGATTCTTCTGTATGTTTTATGTCGAATATATATCCTCCTTGACATCAAACTTACAGAGCTATAAATTTGCTTCCAAACCACCCCAGTTTGTCTTAGGGACAAATTACATGTGTTCTACCAAAAGGAATCTGGACATTTTAAAACTATGCCTGTGATGGTAGCTGGTGCTCCTCTTTGACAGCTGATTCACGTCCAGCCGTGCCAATGTGACTCTGAAGCTGCAGGAAATGTCTCAGGGAGGCCTCATTGCCCGCTTTCTCTACTTGTCAGGTTTCCGAACAAGACTTTAATTCATACCTGCCCCTTTTATTCTTATGACTTACTCTGTTTTCCCAACACCTTCATCTTCTCACCACATGGCATATCTCTCCTCCCCCATTTTCCTCTCCCAATGGCTTTGTTACAATTCAGAAAGCAGGAGCCTCCGGTTGAAAGGATAGACAGATTCTAGGTTTTCTTAGAAGTGACCCTTCGGGCCACAATAAACTTCTATACCAAGAACTGGGCAGGGACTAAGCCCATCATTCAAGACCTGTGTCAACCTAAGAACCAGACCCCTGAAATCAAGGCCATGTGCCCAAACCAGCTGTAGATCTCATCACACATAACACAGATGTGTAATTGTCCTATTATCCCTTTCGTCAATGGAGTCTCTGGGGCTCAGGAAGGTATCAGAAAGGGCAAAAGTGGAGTATGATAGTGGATTATTGTATCTGCATGTCAGATCAGGGCTCTAAAACGTGGTTTACCTAGGAGGTAAGAATTAGCGACTGAATGTTGATTCTCTAGGTACTAGTTCCATGGTTCTCAAACATCAATGTAGTCTGGAAACCACCAGAAGGGTTTGTTAATATTCGCAGTTCGGGTCCCAATCCCAGAATTTCTTTTGTATTTAATAGCATTATTGTTGGGTTTGAGAAACCTAGTCCTAGATTCCCAGGGTGTTGTTCCTCTGGGACAACATCAAGTTGTTTCCATACTTGGAAAAACTACTGTTTTAGGACGTTGCACATTGGTCTTCTGTCTGTCTCCTTCCTTCCTTCCTTCCTTCCTTCCTTCCTTCCTTCCTTCCTTCCTTCCTTCCTTCCTTCCTTCCTTCCTTCCTTCCTTCCTTCCTTCCTTCCTTCCTTCCTTCCTTCCTTCCTTCCTTCCTTCCTTCCTTCCTTCCTTCCTTCCTTCCTTCCTTCCTTCCTTCCTTCCTTCCTTCCTTCCTTCCTTCCTTCCTTCCTTCCTCCCTCCCTCCCTCCCTCCCTCCCTCCCCTCCCTCCCTCCCTCCCTCCCTCCCTCCCTCCCTCCCTCCCTTCCTTCCCTGTAGAGTTTCTTGGGCAATTAAAAAATATTCATGGACACCTGAATTCTCTTATCAGGGTAACTCATTTATTGGTGCGAAGGGCATAGGGCATTAACATTTTGCTGTGTTTCCCAAATGACTGCACAATCACATTCTAACCAATGTTGGAAGCCATTGCTCTAAAGTAGGGGGCATCAAGCCAGATCTCCAGCTCACTGTCAATTTCGTAAGTATGTTTTATTGGCACACAGTCATGCCCACGTGATTACAGATTGTTCTAGCTTTTTTCACACCCTCATGAAGGAGTAGAGGACACGAAACCAAGATTCCTGTCCAGAAAAGTACAGAGGCTCACTTTCTGGCTCTCCGTGAGGAATCAAAGTCAAACAGAGGGAACAACACAAGATGCCCCCTTCTTTTTGTTACTTTTAAATCATGCCAAGTCTTTGATCTAGGCAACGTAGAGAGCGTTTGGGAAAAGAAGAGGGGGGGGTAACAGATCATCTCCTACAAGAAATTGACTCAAAGCTATGAGCCTATCTTTCTAAAATGATTCTTCTGTTTCTCAAATAATATTTTTTTTTGGGAGGGGTGAAGGGGTCATTTGGAGCCATACTCAGAGGTGCTCAGGAGCTACCTGGCTCTGAGCTCAACAGTGATCCCTGGTAGTGACAGAAATTGGAACCAAAAATGACTGCATGCAGGATGAAGTGCCTTATCCCCTGTTCTGCCTTTCCAGCTCTATATTCCTGTCTTCTTTCCTGCTCTCTGAATTCTCTCCTTCTTTTCTCTGCAGTTCTTCAGTTTCATATGAAGAGTTTACTCATGGGCCATCATCATTGAGTCTATACATGGATGGTGGGATGGAAAAGTGATGCAGTGAAAAAGATTGATCTTGGAGTCAGAGAAAAATTTCAACTCCACCCCTGCTACTGGACTGGTGAAGTTGAGGACACAATGTCTGCTTCACTGATCTGCTGCAAAGATCAGGGCAGACTGGCCAAAGGGCACCTTAAACTGCCCAGCCCCCCACTCATTCCACTCATTATTCCTCAAGACATTCAGGACGTGAGTCACTGAGGTGCAGCTACTACACTGGTTTGTTTTTGGAGTTTACTGAGAAAAAGGAGTGATCAGCTTCTAGAATTGGGTTTCTCAGTGTCTGACAAGGGGTGGGGAGACCCTGCAGTGTGTTCTATGGTAGCTTTTATGACTGACTCTGAGTACCAATATTAGAGTTCTGAGCCTAAACATTGAATTGGAGACAAGGTGCTTCAGAGATATGGCCCTCCATGATATTAATGACCATGGCTGCATCTAACACAAAATTTAAGGGGGAAAACGCAAAAGCGAGTCCAGAAGCTACGACTCCAAGTTCTAAATAAAGCGGAAGCATAGAGAGAAAAATTGAGGGAGGCCCTGAGTATTTTATAGCTAATGTCAGTGGTTCCTAAGACTCCCTGACTCAGAGTTCTATTAACAGGATGATGTATATTAATTCATGGAGCACACGAAGAGCTTGACATCCTTTCCCATTCCTGATGCACAGACCAATTTCATCCCCCAATCCCCTGCCGATGGCCCCTGGGAAAAATCTTGTCATGTACAGATTCCTCACAATGAGTTCCAGAAACTTCATGTAAACATACAGAGTAAAGAAAATGTTAACCTCTCTCGGATCGCCCATGAAGTGGGCAAGGAGAAAAGGTCTTTCTTGTAAACAGAGCTCTTCACATCTGCTACTTCTCTTACTGCCTCCTGACACCAAGTCCGCCCGTCACCATAACTCATGACTGGTCAATTTTAGTCAGCACCACCAAGTCCGATTGTTTATGAAAAAATTCCACTGTATTAAAAAAAAAGAAAAAGAAAAGCTTTGGGGAAGGAATCTATTTCTTATACTGACTGAACAACAAGGCTGCTTTCTTACAGGCTATCTGGTGTTTGGAAACCATACATTTCAAGTTCTGTTGTAAAGTCACACACCCCACATTTTGGCTGAGCCAACCCATGCCAGAGAGAATTCCCCCAATTGCCAGCACCATGTATAGAAAGCTTAGGTGAAGACTTCAAGTCTTTTGATTCAGTACAGACCTGCAGAAAGGGACAGTAAAGGTTTAATCTGAGCATTTGTAAGCCCCAGAGCTGCTCTAGCTTCCCTGATGCTCTTCTGGTCTTTTTCCTCAATCCCAGACTGTTCACTCTTTTTTAAAAAAATTTATTATACCACCTTGAGATATACAATTACAAAGGCGTTCGTAATTGGTTCTTGGTAATACAGTGTTCCAGCACCCATCCCTCCACCAGTGCACCATTCCCACCACCAATGTACCCACACTGCCTCCCACTCACCCCCCCAGGCTGCCTCTATAGCAGCACCTCTTTTCCTCTCTTTCTGTCTCTCTGGCTCTCTCTCTGTCTCTGTATCTCTCTCCCTCTTACACGTTGTGGCTAGCCCAGTGGACATTTAGGGTTTATCATGTAAGTCTCTTTGTGTATATTCAATGTTGAGTTCTAGTCTGGGCGTTACCATTTCCCACTTAGTAAAACACTGGTATATATTTATATACCATTAATGAATGCAGTCATTCTAGCTGTCCTTTTCCTTCTGACTAATTTCATTCAGCATGTTAGTTTCCATGTCCATCCATTTGCAGGTGAATTTTATGATTTCATCTTTTCTGACAGCTGCATAGTATTACATTATGCAGATGTACCACTGTTTCTTTAGCCAGTCCTCTGTTCTCGGTCACTTACGTTCTTTCCAGATTCTGACTATCATGAATAGTGCTGCGACGAATAAAGAAGTACTGATAGTGTTTCTGCTATGTGTTTTTGGGTCTCCAGGGTATATTACCAGGAGTGGTATTGCTGGATCAAATGGGAGCTCAATATCTAGTTTTCGGAGGAATGTCCATATTGTTTTCCAAAAGTAGGATTGCTGGACCAATCGGCACTCCCACCAACAGTGGATGAGAGTCCCTCCCCCCCTTCCTCCCTCCACACAGACCTTACACTCTTGATCCTGAGACATCATTTGGAGGGATGGAGCAGGAGACACGACCAGATTCAGTTCAGTACAGATGCTTAACCCTTACATTCCCCGGACACCCTGTTCTGGGCCTCATAAATGACTATTGAAAGAAATAAAGGCAACTAAAACAAGACAAGGAAGACAAAAGATTTATGAGGGAACAATATTAAATTCATAAATAGGGGTTAGAGTAAAGGAGCATTAAGTTTTTCTTTTTCTTTTCTTTTTCCCTTTTCTTGGGGGTTTTTTGGGGTCATGCCCAGTGAGGCTCAGGGTTCATCCTGGCTCTACACTCACAAATTCCTCTTGGAAGTGCTTGGGGGACCATGTGGGATGCCAGGAATGGAATCTGGGTCGGCCAAATGCAAGGCAAATGCCCTACGGCTGTTCTAGTGCTTCAGCCGGAGCATTAAGTTTTAAGAGTCAAGTTTAGGGAGATTTTTCTTTCCCTGCTCCTGTCCCTCAGACTCTTTCATTCCTGTCATACAAAGCATCACGGCTGCAGAGCCAGAATGACGCGTTCTCAGTCTGACAGCGGACATCAAACCTTCAGAGAGGCTTGATATCTTCATTCTCCACCGAAGAGAAAAAAGATAGAAAAGGAAAGAGTATATAGACTTTTATCTTAGGAACACTTTGATATCACAAATTGGCTTAATATCAGTGCTCCAAGTGTTTGAAAGTTGCCCACAGGAAGGAGTTTCTCCCTTGAAAGAGCTGGGTGACAAATTAGTTTACTTTTCACTTTTCCTATATTCCTACTTTCCACCTTGACAGGCACCCTGTAGTTTTGTGTTAACTGCATGGTTTCTATCTGGGCTTCCCCCAATATTCTGAAGATGAAAATACCCTTAAAGGTGAGAGTTTTCAAAAAATTTATTTTGTTAAAGCACCGTGAATTACAGAGTTATTCATAGTTGGGTTTTTGATATAAAATGTTCCGTCACCAATTCTGCCTCCAGTATCAATTTTCCCCCCACCAGTGTTCCCATGTTCCTCTCCCTACCCCACATCCCCGCCTCAGTCCCAAACTGCCATCTTGACAGACACCTTTTAAATTTGGTTGTTAGAGTTTGGGCCTTGTGATTTCGCAGTTGTCACTGTAGTTTGGATATTCAGCTCTATCGTTCCTTAACGCCACCAATGTCCCTGGGTCTCCTTGGTCTCTACCTCCATTGCTTCTCATCTATCTCCTCTCCCCATCCCCTTCATTCTATTTCTTTCCTTTACCTCCATACTCTGGGTCCAAGGGTGACCTAGGCATCCTCCCACTTAAACCATTGTATTTCCTCCGCCAGTTACTCTAAATACACATGTAAGTGGTATCATCCTGTGTTTGTGATGGTGATTTTTTAGGTGGAAGTTCCAACAATAGCTTGTGTGTTTGGTTTGTATGGGGTGTGGGTATGGGCCATACTTAGCTGTGCCTAAGAACTAACTACTAGTTCAGGGGTCAAGCCTGATGCTGCTTGGAAGGTCATATGTAATGCTGAGGATTTATCAAACTAGAATCAGCCATGTGCAAGGCAAGTATCTAAGCCCTTAGAGCTGGAGCAAGAGTTCCATCAGTCTGACAGACAAATGCTATTCTTCGGTATACAAAGATGACACTCCCATTGTTACTGCATATTCCCAGTATTCCTGGGATGCAATGGGTCTACACTGGGCCCTCGGCTTGGCCTATGTGACCACACAGTTACTCAAAAAATATCTGACTGGGATCAGGACACAGATTGGGCCATCGGATAAAACTAATAGGGTCTGATGGCCAATCAACAGCCCACTTTAGCCTCTTTTAGTGATAGTTGTAAAGCAGGAGCCAGCAAACTTTCTGCAAAGGCTAATATTAGCCTGGGGAATAGAAATTATTTTATTTTGGGCTTTGCAGACCTTCTGGACTCTCTTATGACTCAGGGTAACTACTGTCATGTGAAATGACACATGCTGTCTATGTCAGAAGCATAGACAACACCAAGATGAGCAGGAAGGGCATTATTGCAACACACCTTTATTTACAGAACACTGCCAGTATGGTATGTGAGTCACAATTAGCTGATCCCTGTACACAGACTTATCTAACTTATTTAATAAGCCCAGAGTATCCGCCTTTTGGTCCTCTGTTTCACTAATCACTTGATCACTTGAATCCCGTTATTCATCAATTTGCTCGAGTGGGCGCCAGTAACATTTCCATTGGACCCTATCACGTGCCAATGTAGCCCAATGGCATCTGGTTGATTCAGGAATATGAAGAGCCTCATATCGTTCCTTCAGGGTCTTGACAAGGAAGTCTGACCATCTTGTAGGTGGGCAGCCACGTGATCTTTTGACATCCCGTGGGATCCAGTCGGTAATGGCTCTAGTCCAGCGGTTGTCTCCAAATTGCATTACATGTCCAGCCCATCTGATTTTTGATGCCTTGGCAAACAAGACAGCGTCCCTGACTCTGGAATAGCAACAGAGGTCAGAACTCCGATTCCTTCTCTCACTTGAGTGAGGTATGATATTCCAAGCATAGCTCTTTTGATTCCTCTCTGGGAGACCCAAATAGTATTCTCATCCTGCTTTCGTAGGGCCCAGGTCTCTGAGGCCTATGTTAATGCAGGGGAGAATGGTGGAGTCAAAGAGATGTGCCCGAGAGCCGGAGGTTCTTTTGTCCTTTTAGCTATTTCTTCGATGCCTTTGAAGGCATTCCATGCCGTTCTCTTCCTCCTGCGCAGCTCAGGTTTTAGGTCGTTCATCATGTTGACTTCTCGACCTAGGTACACATAACTGCTGCATTCAGAGATGTTTGTTCCATTGAGAGTGAATGGGGCCTCAGGAACTAGTTCATTTTCATGAACATAGTTTTCTTCAGATTCAGCTGTAGACCTATCTTTCCACATTCTCTGTCAAAGTCAGCCAGCATTTGTGCCGCTTGGCTAATGTTTGGTGTTATTAGAACAATGTCATCAGCGAAGCGGAGGTGGTGTAGTTGCCGACCATCTATCTTCACTCCCATTCCTTCCCATTCTAATTGTTGCATGATGTTCTCGAGGGTGGCGCTGAAGAGTTTTGGTGAAATGGTATCACTCTTCTGAACCCCTCTTTTGACATCAATGATCACTTCTTTGTAGAATGATGAGATCCTGGTGGTGAATCTATAATACAGCTCACGGAGGATCTTGATGTATTGGGTTTGAACACCCTGTTTGGCTAGGGCTTCAATGACTGCTTCAGTCTCCACAGAATCAAAGACTTTCTGTAAATCAATGAACGTGAGACAGAGCGGCATCTTGTACTCCCTACAAACCTCGATGAGCTTGGTTACTGTGTGAATATGGTCAATTGTGCTGAATCCTTTCTGGAAACCTGCTTGCTCGCATGGTTGTCCTTCATCTAGTGTTCTGCCAATCCTGTTCAGGATAACTCGTGTAAACAGCTTGTAGATGACGGACAACAGGCAGATGGGGCGATAGTTGCTGATGTCATGAATGTCTCCCTTCTTGAACAGTAGAACTGTCCTGCTGGTTTTCCATTGGGAGGGAGGGTACCTTGCATTTGGACAGGTAGCGTGTGAAGAGCCGAGCTAGTGTATTGACGAGTACCGACGGCAGATTCTTCAGGTGTTCGGGTCTGACGTTGTCTGGGCCTGGTGCTGTTCCCTTCTTTACCGACGAGATGGCATGTCGGATTTCAGAAGGGAGAATGTAGGGAATGACATATCCATCCTGTGGAATTTGGTATGTGGGCAGGTGGATGTGGCTATCAAAGAGATTTGAGTAGAATTCCTGGATAATCTTCTCCATTGCCTTTCTGGAAGATGTGATAGATCCATCAGGGCATTGGAGGGCAGTCATCTTGGTCTTATAGTTGGCAAAGGACAGGCGGGCGGTGAGAATGCTTTTCCCTGCTTCTGCTGCATCTTCCAGTATTTCTGCTCTTCTGTCTTTGAGGTCTTCTTTTATCACTTCTCTGCACCATTTAGCAAGCTTGGACGTTAGCATTTGGTCTCCTGAGGCTAGTGCCTTGCCATGTTGGCGAATGAGCTCGAGAGTTTCTGAAGACAGGCATCCTTTTGTGTCTTTCCCTTGGCATTCTTCGCACAATCATGGAGGTGTTGAACCAGTCAAATGTCCTAAATCATTACTTCGTGCTTGTTTGAGATGCCATGGATCAGATTCATGACTTCTCTCACACATACCACACACACACACACACACACACACACACACACAGAAGGCAAATGCTATATTACTACATGGGAACCTGACCCCCGCCCCAAGAAGCATTTTATATAATTTCTCAAACTACTCTTCCAGCTGGAGTTGGGGACAAAAAGCCAAATCAAACCACAATGTGATAGAAAAGGGGGGACATTTTTTGCCCCAGTTGTTTTTAGGTTAGTCCAATTTCTGAGCTCCAAGGGTGATGCTAAATTTGTTAGTTACAAATTAACTTGTTCATAACAATCAGTTGCTTAAGAAAATCACTCAAGAGAACAATCAACACCCAGAAAACCCTCCAGGTCACCCAGCAGATGTTTGCAAGCTATGAATTTGGTTTCTCCTCCTTATCTGCTATCTCATGGGAAAGCATGCAGCACTCAGATCAGCAGGGCAAAGGTTTAAAAGTTCTCTTCCATAGGCAAGCAATTAGATGCACGCTTTTAAGTGCTCTGAGGAAACTATAACACTTCCCTGTGGGCCTGAGAGATAATGCAGGGTTTAGGGCACTTGCCTTGTGGGCTGGAGTGATTGTACAGTAAGCTGGGTGCTTATTTTACATGCCATTGGCCAGTGTTCAATCCCTAGCATTCCAAATGGTTCCCGAGACACCAGTAGTCTTGAGCAGAGAGCCAGAAGCAACCCCTGAGCACCGCTGGCTGTGACCTCCAAACAACAACAGCAACAACAACAACAACAACAGCAACAACAACAACAACACACTTTTCTTGCAAGTGGAGTCACTCCCTGGTTCAAGTTCCTGGCACTGCGTTGGGTCCCCATACGCCACCAGGAGTAAACCCTGAGTAGAGAGAGCCAGGAGTAAATCCTGACTGCCAGGTGTGGCCCAAAACTCCTCTAGAAAAATGACAAATTCTGATGCAGTGGATTTCCATTTCTCCCACCCACTATTTGTTGATTTATCATTAGTTTACAATATTATAGAATTTCAGCGGCATGGCTGAACACCGCATAAATGTGGGAGATCCTAAGTTCCAATCTTCTTCTACCACCAAAACCAACAGCACAAACCCTCGACCCACTTCTCCACCCCAATCTCATTTCCTCTGGCCTCAGAGTTACTTTTTGCCTCTATTGTCATTTTGTTTGCTTTGATTATTTATATCACTTGATCACTTGATATCTCGTTATTCATCAATTTGCTCGAGTGGGTGCCAGTAACGTTTCCATTTGTCCCTGTCACGCGCCAGTGTAGCCCAATGGAATCTGTTGCTCCAGGAATGTAAGAGCCTCAAACCATTTGTTCAGGGTCTTGACGAAGAAGTCTAACCATTTTGTAGGTGGGCGGCCACGTGATCTTTTTGACATCCCGTAGGATCCAGTTGGTAACGGCTCTAGTCCAGTGGTCATCTCCAAGTGGCATTACATGTCCAGCCCATCTGATTTTCGACACCTTGGCAAATGAGACAGCATCCCTGACTCTCCCACTGATAAATTGAAACCTTCTGGTAATTGTCTTTCAATTATAACAACCTCCATCTATGTTCTATACAATTTACCCCCCATGACATCAATTTAACTTTTTTTTTTAAATTTAAAGAGCTGAGCAGTATTTTATGGATTCTTCATCTAGACATGGGTCAATGGGCATTTTGGTGGGCTTCATATTTAGATTATTGTGAGGAAGACTGTTATAACATTTTTGTGTAAATATCCATTCAAATTAGTGTTTTCTTGCCTGTGGATAAATGACCTGTGGTAGCACTGCTGGATATTTTTGTATTTCCACTTTCTTTCTTTTTTGGGGTTTTGGGGTGATGCTCAGGATCTTCTCCTGGTTCTGTGCTCGGGAATTGCTCCTAGAGGGTCCAGAGGACTATATGCCTTGCCAGGGATCAGGTCAAGTTGGGTGGTCTGCGTGCAAGGTAAGGCTCTTAATCCTGACGCGATCTCTATAGCCTCATGATGCAACATCCACACTGTATTCCAAACAGGCAGCACTAACTTATACTCTTACCAACAGGGTGCCAAGATTCCTTTGTTTTGTACAGCAGGTCTTATTTTTAAACATTCTCTAGATGATACTGAGGTTAATGTTCTAAGAACATCACTCCTACAAAATAGTAAAAACTAGAGCAGTGATTGAAGATCTCAGCTAATTACTGAAAACATTTGGGAGCTTCCCACTTCCTAGGCCTGAGTCATCCCAAAACCAAAGGGTCCATCTGCATCTCTGAGTATAGGACAAGGAGTCCAGAACTGATATGCTTTCCTGGGTACTTTAACCTCAAGTCAGGACTGGATGATGCTTCCAGCTACAATCCAGCTATTCTACTTCTGGGCATTTATTCAAAGAACATGAACACACTAACAGGAAAAGATGTACTTTTCCAGTTACATTATAGACATTGGAGCACTATTCACCATAGCTACCATAGGAATCAGTGCAAGAAACCAGTGATAGGTGAACAAATGCAGACGGGTAGGTATACAGATGCAAGCACAATGGAATACTACACAACTACAAAAAAAGATGAAACCATGCCATTTTTGACAAGATGGACTTTGAGGTTGTGATGCAAAATTAGGTCAAAGGAAAAGTCAAACACCATACAAATTTGCTCAATGGTGAAAGGTATTAAAAAATAAAGAAAATAAGGAGACAAAGAGATAATCCAAGGGGTAAACACTTGCATTGCATTAGTTGGCCCCAGTTTAATTTCTTTTACCACATATGTCCTCCTGAGCACAGAATCAAAGAGCTCTTAAGTATTTCCAACTGTGGTCCAAATTACAGCCAAGGTAATATAGAAAAAACTATAGAAAAGAAATATAGCAGCCCCCTCCCCCACACATTCAGAAATGTAGCAAAAAACCCTACACACATAGAGAAAATGAACAAAGGAAACAAAGTTCAAACAGAAACAGGGCAGATGATCAGGTTCAGCGGAGAAAAGGGCCAGGATGTGAACATAAAACAGGTTAAGGGTGTCAGTGGTAGCATTCTGAATGGCAGCTGGGCTCCCAGCTGAGATCATGGTGTGGCGAATAGAGATGTCACAGTACACGACACTGTATGGAATATAACACTCTACACCCCAAACACTATTAATGCCGCAAGTAAGTTACTTCTATACCAATTCCTTAGAGTGAAAGAGTGACAGAGAACCTTTCTTTCTGAATTAGAAAGGAAATTCAGAAGATCACTTGGTTAGTAACCCAATGAATTTCATTGGAGACAAACACTTACTTGGGAATGGTTTTGGGAAATGACCTTAAAATTGCCCTTGCAGGACGTCTAGGAAGATGGCTCTGAAGGCCGGGTGGATGCCTTGTATTCAGAAGCCTTATGCTTCATCCTGGGCCCACTTGGTTTGCTGAGTAGGTCTCTCCCTCACCCGCCCATGAAGCAAAAGCCCCACAAAAACATCATTTCTAGGTAAATCACACAAAGGGTGTGGAGTCTCCAGGACCACAGCACAATTGGGGCTTTGAGATGGGGCGGAGAAGCAAGTGGGTGAGACTGAAGGTTTCACAGCAGCATCACAACTGGTCAAGGGCCCTTAGAGAAAACTGCCTTTGCTTGGTCCCCAGATCCTGTGTGCAAATACCCCGGGAAAGTTGCATTTCAACTTAAGAGATGTGCAGAGCGCCCGCCCCTCACCGTCCCCCACAGCTGCCCTGCCACCCCCCATCCCCCAGCTTTATTATCTCAGGAACAACCTAAAAGCGCAGATATGTTACTGCGGGCTTCCTCTGAACTCTCGGGAAGTTCAATCTCCTATTTGTGATCAATACTTTGGACCCAGGGATTTCCGTCCAGGGCAGGACCAAGCCCACATGGTGGGGGCAGAGAGCCTCACTGGACGACCTAGGATTTTTCTGGATTTCCTAGACCCAACAGTTTCCCCTGGGAATGCGCACATGCCGCTCAATGACATTTTCACAATAGGCCAAGAGCTGGTTCCTCTCGAGGCCCTCTGCAGAGCTGCGCGCAGAAGCTCTGCTGCTGGCAAAGCCGGTTGTATAATTTGGGCTGTTTTACCTCCGAGGGAAAGCGGATGGGGAGAGGGAGGGAGGGTTTGGCCGGCACCCAGGAGAAGCAAAGGCAAAGGCAGCTACAGAAGGAACCGAGCAGCGAGCAGCGCTCACTCCTGGGAGCAGACAGGCAAAGGCCCCGCGAGGTCCTGGGAACACTGGGCGCCCCTGTGACAAAGTCATCAAGTCCAACTTGTGGTTTTTCAAATGTTCTCAGAGGCTTCAATTTAAGTCTAACTCTTGCCTCCACCCCACTTCTCCTGGGATATTCATGCCGGTGTCTCCTTTTCCTGGTTTTCCTCCGTTCCTCTCTGGCTCCCTTTGTGACAACTAGGAAACAGGAATCGTTTGCCCCTAGAAGACATGAGCAGATAAGCTGCAAAGGAAGCAAAGCCTCAGGACAGACCCGGAGCCTGTGGCCTGCGTTTCACCGGCCTTGCCTCAAGCCGGTCTTTTTCTCAGCAACCCCTCCCTGGGGCCCGCCCCATGGTGTGGCGAATAGAGATGTCACTGTACACAACACTGTATGGAACACTCTACACCCCAAACACTGTTAATGCCGCAAGCCAGTTGCTTCTATACCAATTCCTTAGAGTGAAAGAGGGGCAGAGAACCTTTCTTTGTGAATTAGAAAGGAAGCAAAACTCGAAGTGTGAGTGCAGTCCCCGGTGAGCAGTACAACCGGCATGTGCCCGAGTCCCACAGGCGAGGAGTGGCGCTGCCGTGGGCATGTGTGCCACAGCACAGGAAAGGCAAAAGACTCCTGGGGATACCAGGAGATGTGAGAGCATGCGTCCGAGGCCTGTGAGATTCCTGTCGTTGCAACAGCGTCAACAGAGAGAAGGTAGCAGGGAAAGAAAAGCGATAGCAAATAAACAAAGCGAGTCAATACACAGGGAGCAAGGGAAGGTGAAGAAAAATACGTATATTGGTATAGAGATGTGTGTAGATATAGATATTTGGTTTCATTTTTCGTTTTTGTGTGTAGGGAGGCACACCCGGTAGTACCCAGGGCTTGCTCCTGGCTGTGTGCTTGGGCATCAGACTATATGAGGTGCTGGGAATGGAACCGCGTCAGCTGCGCATGACAAGTGCTTTAACCCCAAACTCTCTATCCAGCCCAAGAAATGTATTTTTGAAAGGAAACATGCAAATTCTCTGTCTTGCTGTGCCTTGGCTGGCCCTGAGCCATGTGAACTTCAAGCAAACTTCTAAGACAGGTTGCCCAGATCCCTAATGTTCAGGAATCTTGGGCAGAGAGATCCTTTGAGACAATAGCAGCAACTTTTGCCCTAACTGTTGGCTTTGCAGGCTAGGTGCAGGATTAACTGTGCTATTTTCCCTCCCAAACAAATCAGCGTGGAGCTGGGAGAAAGTGTGTTTGGACAGAGAAGCCCATTTTAATCGGACACATGCAAATGGGGCCGTGAGCCGCTAACTCGCACAACCTTCTCAGCTCAATTCCCTGTTCTGGGCAAAGGAGCTCTGGAGACTATTTAAGGAAAGGGAGACAGACATACATGAAATGTCTGCCTAAAATTGCACTTAGACTCAATTTTGTAAGAAGTGACAATGACACTTTCTTGGTACCCATACATTCAACTCATAAAACGCACCATCAGCCACTGAAAACCTCTCAGGAAATGCAATGATTCTTATTGAATCTCTAGTGCAGACAAGAGGACTAGGTATTGCTCTTGCCCCCGGGAGGATCTGGAAAAGGGATCAACAGGCAGGCACCCTGTTTTTTTCTGTATTGTGGGTAGGGATGTCCCAAGATAGCTGTGCATGTGTGGAATGGGGTGAGAGAGGAGAGATGGGAGCAGGTTTTCTGGAAGAAGGGATGAACATGGAGAAGCGAGCCCCTGTGAGCAGAGGCTCAGAACTCATTGCTCCATGTGTCCTGCAGTTTTGCTGACAGAGGAGAACCAGCATCTCCACAAAAGCAGCCCAGCAGGCCTCCAGCTACACAGTCTGGCTTTTAGCAGAAGGCACTGGGCACTTAGTTTTAAAATTGTGCAAAGACTGGCACATAAGGGAGTGAAAGGTAAATTTCCTCCCTAGACCTTGGCCATTGTGAATCCCAGAGAAACATTAAGAGTATCTGCTGGCTCCCATGGCGGCCCGTAGATGCCAGCTCACAAAGATGATAATTTTGATGCGAAAGTCTCCTGAGAATGTTACTGCTGATAAAATAACAGGGGAGGGGAAGAAGCGGGTTTTTCCCACGACTTTCTGGCTGCTCTCCGGAGGAGGGATGAGTGACTCCATCATTACTCTTGGAACGCTACGTTGGAAAGCTGGAAATGATCTGGGAGGCTTTATCCTTTATTTTTAACCTTCTGCTTCTATCCTCCCACCCCAACACATTAATTTAAAGAGGAAAATTAAAGAAAGTTCCTGAAGGTTCCAGCACCTTCTCTCTTTTCACTAGGAAATCATAATGCTTGGGGGTAGAAACTGTCTGGCCAGCTAGTGTAGAATCACCTGGCAGGCCTGGAGAGAACGTACAGTAGGTAAGAAGCTTTCTTGCACCAAATGCCCTGAAAATGAAAGGAAGAAATCGGGGAGCGGGGAGGTAAAAATAGCAGATTCTTTTCCTACTTCTTGTCACTCCCCAGAGGAAAACCTGCTCTCCAATGGCTGATCATTTTACAATTAAATTCTGCTTAATGACTTGTCCCCGAGTTCACCTGGGTTTAGGAGAGTTTAACGTGAAAAGGCAATTTCAGAGGCTGTTTGTCTTTACATTCATCCCAGCCATTCCAGGAGGTTTGTTCCTCCCTGCGTCTCAGGAAGTCTCCCTGCTCGGATGGAATGTTTCTCAACATAGTTGTCAGGGATTGGCGAGTCAGCTCAAAGGTCTGGGCGCACAGTATATATATAAGAGCCCTGGGTTTGATTCTTGGCATTGCGGTTTTCCTGAGCATGATCAAGAGAGCAACTTCTGAGCACTGAGCCAGGAGTAACCCCTACACACTGCTGGGTGTTCCCCACCAAGACAAAGAATAAATGACGCCTTCTAGGAGTTCCTGTGGGTATGATATGAGGAGTGTGTGGTCTTCAGCCTGGGTCACTCGATGAGACAGGTCTTGTCTTCTCTGGACTCTGCCATTGGTGCTTTATTGGGTCTAGCATGGAGCTGCCTGATGCCCAGCTCCTTCTCTAGAGCACCAGTCTCTGGGCAGCTCCCCATGTGTCCACCTGGGGACGTTTTCCTGTAACCTTGCTCTATACTTATTTATGTCTTGGAGGGAATGACTTGATTCGACTGTACCAACTCTATTGGCCAATGCTGCCAGAGGGTAACCAGGAAAAACTTCTCCTTCTCCAGCTTGTTTGTGGGCCAAACCCAGCTGTTCTCAGGGCTTCTCTTGGCTCTGTGCTTATGGATCACTCCAGGCGGTGCTCAGGGGATCAGGTGCAATACTGGTGACAAAACCTGCAGGGCAAGTGCCAGTACCTTCACCCTTAGACTTTATCTCCACCTTTTACTTATTTATGATTTCAGCACTAATGCCCACCCATTATTCTGTGGTTTCACTTACTGCAGTTTCAATGATGCCCTATATTAACCACAGTCAAAATATTCTGTGCAATAGGATATTCTCAACTTGACCACACTAAGATAACATTTACTACAATATATGGTTAGACTTGTTCTAGTTTAGTTTATTATTTTGGTCAGGAGGATCTAGAGGGGGATGGACGCCACTGTGGAGTTGGTCTTCTACCTTTGCACCACCTGGACGCAGATTTTTCGTAAGTTTGAGGGACGCATCTGTCTGCCTGGGCAGTCAGAGGCAGTAAATGAAGGCTGAAGATCAGCAGACTGCTGTGTATGAGCCCGATGGCTGCCCTCCAGACCTAGCACTCTGGGTGCCCATGAACTTGGCAAATGAATATCCTTTCCAAAAGGTGCTTTGCTTTTTGAATAAAAATGGCATTAAAACATAAGCTTAGTTTTGTTTTAACATTTAACGATATTAACAGTGTTGCTATTATTATTCATGAGCGGTAGGTTTCAATGGGTTGAAAACACAGTAATCACTATCTATCCTTGGAAAGTTAAGCTTCACAGAACTATGAGAGTAATGGTTTCAAGCCATGGATGAGGCATTCCACAATGGCCACCGAAGAGTAAATAGGGAGATGGGGAGAGGTCCCCAGCATTCCTTTCTGATTCTCTTGGTCAAGCCTGGATGCAATAGCATTTTGGCAATTGCTCATGAGAAAAGTCAATAGTAAGAGCTCAGGAGAGGTCTGCAGGCCACACAGCTGAGTATCAGAGTGACTTCTTGTTCCTAACAAGGGCACTGTCCGCAGGTTCAGGGCTTGAAGTCCATGGAATTGTTGAGATAAAGCTGCTGACCTCCTAGACCAGAGGTTTGGGATGTTCTTGGAACAGTACCAACCCCTGAGGGTGAGGTTAGTTAGGGCATGCAAAAACCATGGTGTCTAACACAATGGAACTTCCTAGGATCTTGATTAGAAACAGAGAGATCAGATCAATAGCAATGGCAATAGTTAGATCCAAAATAATATAATGTGTCTCTAGAGAAAGGCATATAACATAGAGGGAATGGACGATGTGTGCATATTTTGTATAAATTCCTTGGGAACTGTATTTTTTGACAGACTTGTCTGGTAATATCAACCAATACTAATGGCTCGGCAAATGGTAGAAAACATGATTTGTGTGTTTGTGTGTATGTGTGCGCACACACACCAAACATACCTATTAAAGCCAGAAATTGAACCCATGACTACTTGAATCATATTCCTAACCTTTAACCATATGAGACATGGAAACCTTTGGCTTTGGTTAAAAAACTGAGATTACTCAGAAGGAATGGGGGAGGAAGAGGTGGACTAGAAGTGTCAGAAGGACAGTGGTGGAGGGCATTAGTCACTTGTTGGGGTGAAGGTGCAGCAGTTGTACATCAATGCCATAAAGGTGAAGACTACTGTAACCATGCTACCTAAAAGATAATAATAAAATAATTAACAAATGCAGGAGCTGGAGAGCTAGTATAGGGACTAAGGTGCTTCCTTTGCATACCCTGCCTCAGATTTCATTCCTTGTGCTACACAGGATCCTCTGAGATCAGGAGTGATCCCTGAACACTGAGTCAGAATTAAGTGCTGAGCTCTAGTGGGTGAGGCCCATAAGCAAATATAAAATGAAAAATGTTTTTAAGTTTTCAAAAAGGCTTACAGCAAAAGTAGGTCCTTGAAAGTAGGAATTTAGAAAAGAAAAGAAAAAGCTATCCTTGGCTCCAGAACATATACCCAGATCCAGAGGTCCCAGAGCTTGGGTTTTCAGTAGACTCACAGAGTATGACAAAGAGAATCATGTTGTATTTCCATAAATTTTTTAACTGCAGAGTAAAAAATCCCCCCCAAACCCCATGCCTATCTCCCATATCCATATCAACTCATTGGCCCAGACCATAGATTTTCAATTCTCTGGACCTAATTCCTCAAGATAAAGTTCCAAATTAGTTGGGAAAGTAGCATAGAAGCCAACTAAACTCAACAAACAATAACATAGAAGGTTCAACTAGCAACAAGCAGCTTAGTAAGTTCTTAGATGAGGATTTAACAACCCATTGTTCATGAGATATAACAATTTTCACATAAAAGCAATTGATTTCTTATACTTACTGATTTCAATATTGGAGCTTTGTTATCTAACGGATTTCTACTCTAGAGCTGTATCAATAGTTGTAGTTTTTCTACATTAAAATGAATTTTAAAAATATTTAAAAAATTAGCATGTTGAGCTTCAGTGTGCAATGGCTTATTACAGAAATCTGGAAGTCCAAGGGATTAAATTCTGAGTGAATCAAATGCTCTCTACTATGGTCCACAAAAAACTTTCTATTCCAAGAAATATGATTTATATTTGATTCTATTCCAAGAAATATTGGCAACATCAAAAACAAAAAAGTTAAACAACATTGAGGATAAAACAGAAAAGGAGCATTATGCCCACAAATCTGCTAAAATGAGACCAATAAACATTTTACTTCTTTTGCTTTTTAAATTAATTGTTAATTAAATCACCATGATATAAACAGTTACAAAGTTGTCTACAATTTGGTTTCAGTCATACAGTGTTCCAACACCAATCCCTTCACTAGTGTATATTTCCCACCACTGATGTCCCCAATTTTCAGCCTTCCAACCTCCCCTTTGCCTCTATGACAAGTGCTTCTCTCTCTCTCTCTCTCTCTCTCTCTCTTTCTCTTTTACTTATATCCCTTTACCTTCTTTCAGCACCCCATTCTTGTCCAGAGTGATCATTTCCAACTGTCATTGCCATAGTGGTCCCTTTTCTGTCTTAACTGCCCCCGCCTCTCTTCTCCCACATGTGCTTCCAATAAACATTTTAGATAGCAGGCACCAAGTGTGAAAAAAAATGCTCAAACACAGAAGAGCAGGATTAGAAATGTGAACTTAGAGTAAGAGAACTGGAAATAGAATAAAATGCATACTAGAGGGGGAAAAATAAAATACATATTTAAAGGAAAAATTCAACCAATGAGGTTTAAAAAAAGTCAATAAATTTAATGGTAAAGTACTTAACTTAGAAGAGAAATTTAAAAAACTCAGTGCTGAAGCCAAATTATTCTGACTAGAGCAAGGGACAGGAGGGTGATGAGGTAGAAAGAATCGAGTAAGAAGGTTTAGCCAGGCTGATCAGTTTGGAACAAACGTAAAGGACAGAACTAGGTGGGATAATGGTTTAGAATTTTCCAGAATAAAGGAGATTGATCATGAGATTCAGAAAACCCAGCAAATCTGAGCAAAATGCATGAAAATATTTATACCTAAATGCCATAATATGTCAAAAAAAGAAAACTTAAAAGCAGTTTGATAGAAAATACACATTACTTTAAAGGGAAGCAGTAAAACTAGACTTCTCCATAGAAACCATAGAAACTTGGAGGCAGTGAAACAAAAGCAGCAACGTATCAGATGAAACAACGGGCTATGCATGTGGTCAGTGGTAGAGTACTTGCCTTGCATGTGTGAAGTTCTGGGTTCAATACCTAGCACCACAAGCACACACAAAGTAACTGTCAGTCTAGGTCCAGTTAGATGGCACAAAGGTTTCTCCATCAATTGACAGGAGCCCATTTTCAAACCCAAACTGACAAATGATAGAATGATAGTCAACCTATAATTACATCCTGGTTATTGAGCACAAATATCTTCCAAGATCAAGGACACACAAAAAATATTTTCCAATAAACTCTTTTCACTTGTCTTCCCATTGTTCATTGATTAGCTCGAGTGGGCACCAGTAACGTCTCCATTCATTGAGAATGAGGTTCATTATTGTTACTGTTTTTGGCATATCAAATACACCCTGGGTAGCTTGCCAAGCTCAGCCATGGCTCTGGGTAGTAGAGTAAATTTTAGGGTCTGTTTTACAAATTATCCATTCCTGATGGATGATGCAAGAGAGAACAAGAACAGAATAAAGAGGCAAAAATGTGATCAGTTACATATAAAAAGCTCTAGTATAAAACAATAATAAAAATAAATAAAACAATAATAATATAAATTCATGCAAAATTAAAATATTGCAAGACAGCCCTACATTATCCAATAATAAGAGCATATAATTTGTGCTATTATCATAGTTGAGGTCTTTAAGACTTTTGGGTTGGTCTGGGGGAAGGGTGGAGATATCAAGCAATTGACTAATCTCTGACTTTTATAAGTTAGGACATACACTTTCAAGGGTAACATTACAGAAAAAACAGACTTTAGATTCTGGACTGTAATAGGGATAAAAGTGAAATAAAAAATCATCAATTTATAAGAATATAATATAAAAGAGAAAAAGATGAGTCACAAAAAATAAAAAAATTGGTTAGGATGAGTGGGGTAGTGTGGGAAGGGTCACTTGATAAAGGATCCAGGTACAGTGACGGTGGGATATTGCTTGCCTCATATATAAACATCGACCCTATCGATAAACCACGTTACCTCAATGATAATAATTAAAAAATAAGAAAAAGAAGGGCCTATATTAAAAAGATAAAGCAATAAACACAGCTATATTAGTATTTCTAGTACACTTAAATGAACCAAGTGCCTCAGTTAAAATGCAAAAAAAAAATTGCTGATCTGGATTGAAATATTCATCTGATTACATGATATTGACAGTAGGCACACATAAGGATAAACAAAAGTTTGAAAGTAAAGACATAAAAAATATATCAGTCAACAGTCAGCCCTTCACCCAATCAGATATATTGTTAATATTAGAAGGAAATAGATTTTAAGGGAAAATTATCTCAGAGAAACAGGATCATTATATAGTGATGGAGAAACCACAAGAAAGATATATTTGTGTTTCCACAATAAAGACTCAAAACATAAAACAGAAATTAAACTACAGGAATAAAAGATCCATTTTCCTTCATAGAGAAACATCTCTCCTGGTAATTGATCAAGCACGCAATAAAAAACAACCAGTACAATTCAGGTAATGCTTGAAAAGTGCTCTGGGAAAAAAGTTATTTAATCCTCTCTTCATCCCTCTCTTCTCTTGGGAGAGAGCAGGGACAATTCTCAGCAGGAGGGTAATGCGAAGGGTAAGTGTGAAGAGCAAGGATGACCAAGAACTGGAAGCTGGTCATATTTCATCCACAGTTGCAAGTCCCTGCATTTTTTAAAATCATGATGGTCACAATTATATTATGAGATGACATAGAATTATAATATGTCACTCCAATCAGAAAAAATAAGTAATAATCTTTGAGTTGTTCACTTATTGCTATGGTTGGGGAGGGAGGAAGGAAACTGGGCCATTGGTGTTGGGAATTGTGCACTGGTGGAGGGATGGTGTTGGAACACTGTGTGACTGAAACCCAATCATGAACAGCATTATCATGGTCAAATTCACAGTGATTCAATTAAAAAAACATTTTAAAAAAACTGATTAAAAAAAAGAAACACATACTATGGAGATGAATTTAAAATGATGAAATCAAATCTGTCCAGGACGCACTGACCATGGAGTCAAGAGGACCAGAGAAGAATTCTGCTTGGACCACACCTGACGCCTAGCAGCCCAGACCTGCACCACTTCTGTCGCCCCATTACATCAGCATCCCCCAAACCAGGATGTGAAGAGTCTAGGGAAATGGTACCACACCCCTCCCAAGAATCAGAACATATGAGCTAACTTTGCTGCTTTCCTTGCAGGCAGGCATCTTTCACTGTCTGCGTTTTCTTTCGCCCTTTACTCCTTACACAGCTTCTGCGAGTCTGGGATTCCAGATGACGATTCTCTTAAAGACCCTAAATCAAGCTGTTTTTCTCTTGGTGACTCAGCTCTCTCTGACCCGCTGTCGCGTTACTTTCCACAACGCACGCACCCCTTGAACCTTCCCTTTTATACTCTGACCCGTTATCCAAAATCAACCTCTTCAAACAGTATTTCTTAAGACTCTTGTATTATCTCCCACCCCCTACTGCTAAACTCATGAAGAAAAAGATTTTTAAAAGATGAAACTACTCAAACTCCTCTTATTTTAGCAAGAAACCCTGACCAAAGAAAGGGTGAAGGTTCTTTTTACTTGAGGTTTTCCCCATTAAAATCCTAATTTCTTGTTCCCTTGAAAACTGTTGTATAAGGAAGATCTGATTTTCCCTGTAACTGGAAACACTTTTGTGAGGACGCATCTCATGCCAAAGATGGCCTCTGGGTTTTTGGATTTTCTGTGAGGAGATCAATAAAGGCCTTTCACTTAGTGTTTCCTTCTCTGAGCGTTTTCTAGCTGCCCGTTGTTTACCCCTTTCCTGAAGCACTCGAGGAGAAGCTGCAAAGAGTCGGCCCTGGAAACGCTCAGTGGTTGAAGAGCAAGGAGAGCGCTCCTGGCCGAAATGAATGCAGGCTGCCTGGGGAGTTTTTTAGGTCACAATCCCTCAGAATGAAACTTACCGCCTTTACTTTCCTGCCTCATTACACATAAATAATTTTTAAACTTATAACCTTTCTTCCAGCTCTATTAGACATAAATGATTTTGCAGTGGGTCCCACCCGAAAGCCAATGGCTCACACAACGCACAAGTTTGTTATTGCTGCTAGCGGGTGCAATCTTCCCTGATTAACCTGTGTGAAACGTTCTCCCTTATGAATGCTGTTCACAGATAAACTGATCTTGTAAAAGGAGACAAGGGCAAGTTCCGAACCTGAATTCCTGGTGATCTTAAATGATGATGTATGAAAGAAAGGGAGAGGGAGAACAATTTGATTTGCTTCAACTCAGCTGACCCAGAAAGGAGAGGAGGAGAAAAATTGCTTTACTTAAGCAAACACGACATTAAGTCATACAAGAGGAGCCCTCACTGTATGCAATCCTGAAGCCTCATTTGGAATATATATTGCTGGGATCTGAAAAATTTCAAGACCAGTAATAAAAATGACTTTCCCCTTCTAGGTTTTGATTGCCATTTCTTTTCCTTCTATGGAGTAGCAACAACTTCTAGATCTTCCTCCGAAAGACTGTCTTAGGGTTTGGGGCGGGTCTTTCCTTTGTCCTGGCTTTGTGATGATTGAATTCAAAGTTTGGGGAGATGAAACAGCTCAGTGGTTTTCAATCTGCAGACACTGGCACCGGTTCACAGACTGGTGGTTTAAAACTACTGTGTTAACAGGAACAAATATTTTGAGGATTGGAAGGAAATTTCTGTGGACCAGCATAGGTCTATGGGCTGATAGCTGAAAACCACTAGAACAGCTAACCCCATGCTTAGAAAGCATCCTGGTCTTGTAGTCAATGCAGACACTTAAACTTCTAGAATTAGAAAACACTTAAACTTCTAGAATTAGAAAAAATATTAAATGCAATCTTGATCAGAATATGTTCTGGTAAAAATGTAACTAGTTTTGCCCATCATCTTCCAAAGCATTGTAATCTCATCAGTTATGACCCAGTTAGATACACTTGTGTCACATAGCAATAAATATGAATGGATTGAATGAATAATATATTTTCCTTTTCTTTTCCAAAACCAGTTAACAATAATGGACCTCATTCCCAAAGAATGGAGACGTTACTGGTGCCCACTCAAACAAATCGATGAACAATGGAAAGACAAGTGACATGTTTCTTCTTCATGGATAGGTTGAAAATGGTATGTAGTCTTGGGTTAGTCATGGAAGAGTTATTTTATTATCTAGTTTAACTATTTCTTTGTCCTCTGTGTTTTTGGCACAAAACTGTATGTCTATTCTTGGTCTGAGGCAGATCACTAATCTCCTCCCTCTTGACAGTGACTTGGTCATGTGACTTGCTTTGACCAATGAAATGTAAAGCATTCTGAACTTCTTGGTGATTTCAATAGTCATGTTGGACACATTCTTTATTTCGTCCACCACTGCAAACAGGTGAAGCTCCAGATAAGGGCTACTTTGTCACCCAGGTCTTGAAATAAAAAGGATGACAATCAGGCATAAGCAAGAATCAAACTTGTAAGCCACTTTGTGTGTGTGTGTGTGTGTGTGTGTGTGTGTGTGTGTGTGTGTGGGTGTGTGTGCAGAGCTATCCAGATCCATACAGTATTGAAAAGTGCCTGAGCATATCATACAAACAATACGCTTTAAAAATATTCTTTGTTTACAGCTGTGGAACTGTTGCAGCAATTGCTTTTAGTCCATTCATTTATGGTCAAACTGGCTTACAAAAAAAATCGCTGGACCATTTTTTTCAGGTGTGAGAAAATATTAATGAATTCAGGCCTTTTGATGATAATGACCATGTGGGACTTTAAGTAATAAACTTATTGTGTACTGCAAATATCTTTCTACCTTTAACATTTATGAGGGGAAGTCAATTTTCACTCAAACAGGTTTCTTTTCATCTGGTTTTCTACCATGTTTATGCCTGAGGTTTATTGCTAGCAGTAAAGAGTGTCCAAGTTTGTTATGGGAATAGCCAAATTCCCAGTGCTTTAAAATGCATTCCATAGGCCCTAGAGCCAGTTAAAGGCTGATTGATTATACAGCAAATACATCAAAACTGATATTTATAAAACATCCCATTTCTTCAGCTCAGTATCTCACAAGCGAACACCCCGTTTGGGAGTTGCGGTGCTAGTCTCCCTAGACAGCTATGAGAAAAAATTACCGTAGATTTTACATGACAAGGAAAAGGCTCTTTAAGCTGTTCAATAATTCAATAAAAGATCTATGTCAGTGGATGCCTCTTATGAACACTCACTCTAAAAGGTAAGCTTTGAGCAGTTTACTGCCATTTGACTAGTGGGACCTTTATAATCAACTCAACAACTCACCTACTGCCGCTGTAAGAGGAACAAATACTGTGAATAATTGTACAGACTTTTCCATCCATCTGACTGGCTCAAAGCCAGCCACAAATGATATTCCTTCAAAATATGAGCAAAGAAGTTCTGGCTTAAGAGCAGAGACCAAGTTATAGGTTATAACCTCCATCAAAACTGCTGGATAGGACCGATGTTCTCACCTGGCATATTTGGCCAGTGATAATTCCTCCATGAATACACCTCACACAGATTCCTTATTGATGGAGTCTATCTTGGATTACAAAATCAAATTCCCATTTCCTATATGCTAAACATTTTATGAGCTATCTTAGCTACGATTTCCCGGAGGAGGCACTGTATCTAACTGGTTTAATAAGCAATGTTGTTTTTTCCAAACAGTAATCTTTGCCTTTTTGATGATGTTAGCACTAACACCATTCTGTGCTGTGCACACTATGTGGCAGTTAGTTTTCCTAAGACGATGCAACCGTGAACACAATAAATACATTTGTTGATGGATTCAAAGCTAGAGAATGCATCTATTTGAATTTAGCTGAAGTCTTAGAAATTTGGAAAAAAAAATACCCTTTTCAGTCTGAAGCGGCCAATAAGCATAAGAGCCTCCCATAAAGTAGAGATAAAATCGAGATAGCCGTGGTTGGGGTCTGAGCATGTAACATTTCACTTTTATGGCACAGTCAGTGGTCAGCCGAACTCCTGAGGACCAAGGAGTTTAACATCGAGTTGGAAACTGTAGGTTGGTAAAATTATCTCCCCCAAAGCATTTCAAGACCACTGATAGCTAAACTAAGCTTTGTAAAGTACTGTACCCACTTCATAATGTGGGACTTTGTAATTGTCTCTCACTGTTGGAATCCACCGTTCTCTGAGAGGATCTGAAAGCAGGGTGCAGTGGAGCAGAATGACTCCAACATCTGCCAAAGGGGATCTCCAGGCTGTGTCTCTGCTTTCTCTCCAGGTATAAACTCCCCATTGCCATTAAACAGTCTTGTCTGTGCTGAGAGAGACAGCTCTCCAAGGTTGCAAGAGTTCTCCAATGTCTACTGGACATGATTTGAAACTTTGAGAAGAAGATCATCCACTTGGGTTTCCAAGAGCACATCCGAAGGAAGGAGCTCTGTGTACTGTCTTCTTCAAGACAGTGGACAAAGCAGAATCTCCCTGGCAATAAGCCACTGCTTCATATGTGTGTCTTACGATATTCCCCACTTGGGCCTCATCAACCATAAATCTCCTGAGTGGAGCCAAGCCGGTGACAGGTACCTCTTCCTGCTGTGTGTGCTTCCGATGTGAACAGGAGCAGAGCAGAAACCAAGAGAGGACGCCGTTTGCTTTTAATGTTTTGTATTTTCTCCCTCTTCAAAAGCGTGTTGTATAGTGCCACTGTTATTACTCAGGGTTCATGGAAAATGAAATCTGGGGGCATCTTTGTGAGGTTTTGCTGCAAAGAGATAAAAAAAAGACAACAAACCCAGGCAAGATTGGGCAGTTGGAGGTGGGAAGTGGATAGAGCTGTTGCTGTGTGTTTGCTCAGACCCACCAGGCCTAATTTATTCAGCTGCAGCTGAGGCTGAAAAGCCAATCTGGCCTTGACCCATTTATCTTCAGAAAACTAATTAAAGTGGAGAATCTGGTTTACTGTTGTTATTGGGGTTTTACTTATTCTTGATCAGGTCAAGTAAAGATAGAGGGCGTGTGTGGCAGTGTGCGGGTGTGGGCCTACCTCTGGGCCTGTGTGCCCAGGTGGACATTGGGGCGTATTGGTCTCATCTAAAGACAGTGGCTGAAAGCCTAGACAACAAAACATTTTCTTAAACACAGCCTGACATCCTTTTGAAATGCAAAAGCGTGTATTTAGCCAAATGCAGAATCCTTTGCGGTGACAATAAGACAATAAAATACTCTGGCAATTTGAAAGGGAGCAGTTTCCCACATCTTTACAACCAAGATCTCCTAATTCACTCCAAAATGGCCCCAAAGAGCACCAAAGTACACTTTTATGATCAGCGTTTTCTTCTGGAACTGGTATTAATCATTGGGCAGGGCTTACAAAGCCTCTGTGTGTGTGTGTGTGTGGTGTGTGTGTGTGTGTGTGTGTGTGTGTGTGTGTGGTGTATGTATGTGTGGGGGGGACTTCATCCACTTTGTCTCAGAATGATACAGGGAAAGCCTCTCTCAATATTCTGCTAGATCTTAAAATTTACATGTAATGATATTAGCAACATATTTGTCATCAATGACATGCCAAAGAATTTCAGAAGGTCATTGTATTTTTGGAAGAATTATACCCAATAATAGACTCCTGAGTTATTTTTCTTTTTCTAATTCGGGATCTTATTTAAAGAAGATTACAGGCCAACGGGAAGTGCAGAGCAGTCAGGAGGGAGATGATGATATTATGATTTACATTCTTTCTAATTTGCTGCAGGACATAGTTCTTCCGCTAACCATCAGATATGAAGATTGGTCTGGCTCAAGTGTTAGAAAGTCTAAAAATAAGAAGCGATACTGGGCCGAGCAGCAGCATACCTTTTGAATGGAAGTTACTTTAGCTAATTAACCATTGCACTAGAACCATGACTGTCCTGCCTAAAGATATTTTCTCCTTCCATTCCCCATCTGACACTAGGGAATCTTAAGTCATGTGACTTCCCTGCTCTTTCTCAGTATCTTCCCTTCCAGAGTACTTGTGGGACGCATGATCCTGCACTCAGAAAGTTGGAATAAGCATATATTCAGGGAATAGTTTTTTTAATTTTAATTTCATTTTTTTTTAAATGTAAAGGCAATAAACATTGTCTTATTTGCTTATTTCAATTGAATGTTGTGCATATGATGGGATGAACTGGAGAAATGGACATTAAGAAAAAGGTCTTCATGAAAATTAAAAGCACTATGCAAAAGATAAAGCAAATCCCAAGATGATAGCTGACGGACATGTGAAAAGTGAACCTGGATTTGTGTTCACACACAATACATTTCTGATGAATGGTAGAATTTTCACTTCAAATTACTGGCTATGATTATTTCTCAGTTGCATAAAGCTTTCTACATATAATACAGAGGATTTCTTATAAAATTATATAACTAGAGGGAATGTGGCCCCAAATTGTAAATGATAGTTTTCTCTTACTTTCAAATCCTAATAAAATAATTCATAAGGGAAGGCAAAACATTAAATAAAGTTTCATCATTCTCTTTTCTTGCCTCCCCCACCCCCCCACACACATACATAACCTCCATCTACTTTTATTGTCTTTAAAAGTAAAGCTCTTTTTATATTTTATTATACCACCATGAGATATACAATTACAAAGATGTTCATGTTAGGGTTTCGGTCTTACAGTGTTTCAGCACCCATCCCTCCACCAGTGCCCATTTCCCACCACCAATGTCCCCAATTCCCTCCCCCTCTCCTAGCCTGTCTCTATGGCAGGTTCTTTATCTCCTCTCTCTCTCTCTCTCTCTCTCTCTCTCTCTTCCTCTCCCCTCTTCCCTTACACACTGTGGGTATGTGTATCTTTCTGCAGGTATTCAATGTTCAGTTCTAGGCTGGTATTATCACTTTCGACAATTATTAGCACACTGTTCCCTTCTCTGTCTTACCTAACAGTTTTGTTTTTTTTAAACAATACATTTTGAGGGAGGAATATTGCATACCAGGTATTTGATCTCCTGGATTTAAGGCTAGGCAAACACCTAACACCAGGATGGTGCAGATGTACTTATATTTCATGCCCGACAGGGGAGAATCACCTCATACCACGGGCCCATGGTGTCAAGGACATTACAGGGGTGACATTATGAGCCTAAGCTAGCATAAGTATCACATTATTTGAGACTTTCTGAGTTCAGTATATGAAGTCAGGTAAGAAAAAACTGAGTGTTCCTGTCCCCAGCCCAGTAACAAACCACTGAAGAGTAAAAACTAGCCAATGCTCCCTCCCAAACACTCTAAAAGATATTGTAAGTTAAAGCAGGAGAAAAGTAACACATATCCCACAAACTGTTTTTGAACCCCCAAATGCTCCATGTCCCAGCTAATGGAAAAATGAGCTCTTTATGCATGAGAGCTGATGGTGGTGGTGGTTATTATCAGCGATCTAGTCATTCGCTCAACCCAAGAAGAAAAAAGCCAACATATTCTATCAGAGAAGACCTAGTTTTCCAGGCAAGCTACAGAGTCTGAACATTGGGATAGAATTTAAATCAGCCACCCGAGTTAGTCTTACCCAAAACTTAGATGGAAAACTTGCCTCTGGGAAAGAATACCAGGAAGATCCTTAGCCGCAAACGCAAAGGAGCAAGGTAGTGACTAAATTCATTGGCCATGCAGCAACATTCAATTCAGTTTCTAGGCAGTTTGGAAAGGGGAAACAGGGCATTTCTCAGGAAATCTTTGGGAATGACCATACAGAGACACATGGGGGGTGACAGGCAGAAGAAGACCAGAGCTTACACTATGTTGCATTGTTCTCCACACAATCCTCTGGGAAGCAAGAGGAAAACAAATTTAAAGGAAAAAGAAAGAGAGATTATTCTAGACATTATGGCACAGCGCAGGCATAATTTTCAGCTGGGTAGAATGGCATTTGACCCCATCCCACCCCACCCCAAACTCCTTCCTGGTGACTGGGGAATAGTCGAGAGACTTGTAGTACATGTTGGATACTTACTGCAGCTTCCCTGGTCGAAATCATCCCCCACTTGATGAATTAACTTCCAAGTGGAATTCTCTGTATTCAATCTGCTTTTATAAAAGATATTCCCCTTGGAGACCCGACGTAGGGCAAACTTTTGCTCTAATGAATCAACTGGAGTAAATAACAGATACTTCCTGCCCAAGGGTGTCCAGGAGTCTGAGAGCAGGTTGTGTTCTAATTTTCTGAGCGCGACAACTAATTGGCATTTATAGAGGCTAATCTGAAATGCCTCTGTAGCCTTGGATCTCAAAAAATGAGCTACTTGGTACTGATTTTGTTTAGATACTTTGCTTTCTGCAATGCTCTAGTGGAACTTTTCTTTTTTTCCTTGTTTTAGGTTTCAGAGAATGTGTGCAGTATAAGTTCATAGGAAAGGAAGAGAAGCAATCATTGAGTTCATAGACATATTTCCAGCCTGTTTAATGGCAAATAGTCAACAGCATGCCCATGGTTTCTTTCAGAAAGGGTAAGGTGGTAGCAGGTAAGCTTTGGTAATAAGTGGTGGGACTAGCTTCTCTGCCATATTTGCTCTGACAGCATCTAAAACAACATGAATGGTTGAAGAAAGGGCAGTTCCATTCTCTGATGTGTCAGCTGTCCACCAGCAGCCATATTGATGCGGATATAGTCCTCAATGGATATTTTAAAATAACTTTAAGGGAGTATATCTCAAAACTATGGAAACTTTGAAAAACTGTTTTTATGTGACACTGGTAATTTTGGGGTGTGCTTGAGAAACAAAGTTCATAACCCCATGCTGGATAAACATCCACATTGCTGAAGCTTCTCTAAGGCGATTGAAAGCCGAAATCTCAGGGAAAGATGCAACTGTTTCATTCCTTAACCTCTTAATATTGTAGGAAGTTTTGGAATTTGTCAATTTTTTTCATATGATTAGAAAGCACTTCCATTTTTCAAAGTTTAAAAAGCAGTGATGTAAGAACTTTTACCAAAAAATTCCAAGTTAATGCCTTAGGCACTTTTTTTTTCCTTTTCGGGTCACACTCGGCCATGCTTAGGGGTTATTTCTGCCTCTTTGCTAAGGAATGACTCTTGGTGGTGCTCGGGGGGACCATATGGGATGACGGGATTGAACCCGGGTTGACTGAATGCAAGGCAAATAAATGCCCTACACACAGTGCTATTGCTCCAGCCCCATAGGCACAAATTTTAAGCAGTAGCAACTCTCTGAGAACTTTCTAAAACAGCTACTTTGGCTCTGGAATAAGGGATGAGTGGTGGGGATAGGCCTTGATACCATCCTTTGAAGCATTTCCTTTGCTGAAACACTTAGAAAAAATTAAGGGAGTCTTTTTCCAATTATCCTGTGTTTCTGGGACACACACACACACTGCTTATAATATTCAGGAAACAGATTCTGGGGTGGGATGAAAACAGGAGTTCATAACATGGGACTTTGTTCATAAACCTGCAAAATGGGGCGACCCTTCAGAAGGGTGCAGGAAGGCCTGAGTCGTGAGGATGAGTTTGTCAAGTGTTACACACTCCGGCCAGATACTGCCTCTGCTTTTCCACTGTGTATAGAGTCCACCCAGCGAAGAAAGCATTGGGGAAGTTAATGGCTGAAAAGCAGATTCTGATTTTGCTGTGGATGTACCTTGGGATTTCTCAAGAAAAGCCTGGCAAGGCTCCTTGTGATGTCGAAGCAGCCCTATTGTTTTAGGGACTGGGAAAAAATGGTGATAAGTAGGTTTGGGTCATTTATACATGGCTAATTCTTACAGCTTGAGAAGGCTTCAGAACTGAATTCTAAAAGAAATGAATGAAACTAGGTTCTCCTTCACAAAGCCTGAAGCCTTACCTGTGAGGAGATGTATAGTTCAGGATTTCAGAGGGTACTCCAGAATGACATTGTTTGATCCATTTAAATTCCTGTGCATGTGGGGTCCTCCACTTTTACTTAGAGACATTGGATAAACTATGACCAGTTTCTTTTTTTCAGAAAAAATGATATAAATATATTTTGAGATGAAGTAATAAAATAAAAGCACCCGAGTCTGTTACTGTTTGGAAATAGTCTTGGAAACATTATACTTGGGAAATTTTGAAGATCATCCATAAAATGTCTTTCAAAAACAGGATTCAAATTCCATTTTTTAAATCAATCTTAAAACACCATATCAAATTCTCATTGTATCAACTTTGATCTATATTATGGTAAATTACATATATTCTGCTTTCTTCGGGCCATTTCTTGTTTTACTCCCCCTGTTTGCGTATGTACATGTTTCCTGGGAAGAAGAGAAGTTTGTACTTTATCTGAATAGGAAAAAAAAATGAAGCAGTTGTTTTAGGTATCATTTTATTGTTCAATTCAATCCCTTTTCTACTAAGGCCATAACAGATGTCCTCAGCTGTTCAGACTTTTATTTCACTGAGGGAAGGGCGCTGAATGTGAGGCGTCTCTCCTTAACAGGTCCCTTTGTGGATCACAAAGCTTGCTCTCTGTAGATACAATGTCAGATAGCACACCTCTACGACTTACTCATATTGCTTTGTGCCACAACTATTTCATTAAAGTCTTAAAAAATCTGATAAGACCGAATATTCCAGCAACAAAGAGCCAATAAAAACGGGGTGAGGAAAGAGAGGATGAACAAGCTTGTGTCCGTCATCTGTGTTCTGGTTAAAAGGAATATGGGAAGTGAAAATTTAAACAACAGAATCTAATGACTCCGTCATTAAAAATAAACAACTGAATGGTTGTTGGTGGTGTAAATTAGCAGCTGGAAAACAGAAGCAGTACTTACTTTATAAACTTTTCTTGAAACTGTGAGTAGAGACTAGATATCAAGTAGAAGGCTGAAGCCATGTCCCCAACAGTTTCTTTCTCAAAGCCTATTGTTTATTTACTAATAAATATCAGTAGAGTTCTAGGATCTCATGGCCCTTAATAATTGTACTAACCAAAACCCTTCATTGTGGTGCTTTATGACTACATTTATGTGGTAAGTGCATTTGACTCTTTAGAGAAAGAAAAATGGAAATTTAATTACTTCCAGGCAAAATTCAACCAATTTAATCTTATGAAGTTTACTCTATAGAAGGATATTAACTAATACTAGAAAATAATCTACAACAGGGACTAATAACAATATTTTCATAACTAGAAACCCTCAAGAACTGAGTTTATCTGATATAATCAAATGTGGATCAAGTGTTTTCTGACTTTAAGGATTTTGTCTTTTAATTCTGCATTAAAATCATTGGCAAGGCAATGTAGAGAGCACTAATTACAGGTACGTAATTATATTGCTGTAACTTACATTGAAAATAATTGGGAAAACTTATGTTTTTAGAAATTATGAGCTTTTAATTTTATTAATATTAAAATGAGATTTGGACCTACATTAGAAGTTGTATTTATGATCTTTATAGCTGTATTTGCCAAGTAAATTATTTTGATGACAGATCTTACTGTTTCAGTTCTCTGACAAAATTAAAATGGATCAAGAAACAACTATTCCCAAGGATTATAACTTTGTATAGATTCACAGAAAGAAAGTGACATTGATTTGGGGTCTCTTGGCAAAGTCTTTGAAAACTTCACATGTAAGAAGTTGTCATAAAGTTACACTGTATCATAATTGAATAAATAAGGCCAGCAGATGAATAAGAAATATGCTATCATAATTGTATCTCTGGGAGATAGGGTAACTTAGCCCTCAAATTAATATTTCAGAAGAAAGATGAAGTTGAAACTTTGGTCACTCCATGAATGGATTAATGGAGTGATAAGATTTCTTAAATAATCTAATTTGTGACTGAAAAGGAAGATCTCATTACTTTTCAATATTCTAATTAAGACCAGGAGCAGATATGAGCATGAGAGGACTGTTCAAGCAATTCGTTCAGAATCCCATTAGGTCTTTTGAAGAATAACCTTGGAAACAGACTGTGCAAACAAAGACCATTACTCTGAGAGCACTCACCAGCCGGTCCAAGCTGGTTCCTGCTGCAGTTGTTGGTCTTTCCTCAGGATTGTATGGCCTGAAGCGTGTATTAAAATTTTCTGGAGCAGAACGGGCAGATCTGAGTGCTGGAGCAGGTTTGGGTTGGCCACATCCCTGGAAAACCTGAAGGAATCAAGAGGGACATTTAGTAAAGTCACAAGGTGCTAGAGAAGGACACACACAATGTCTTTCACCTAATTTTCTGAAATGGAAAAAAAGGAAAGTTCACTTGGTTTTACTGAAATATCCTAGTTGATGACTATTCAAGTTGAACAACTGTATTGTTCCACGGGAGACATCAATGTTTCTCCACTGTCCCTCCACCAGTGTTTCAACATCCCTTTTCCATGGTCCCAACCGTCATCCCCAGCACTTCAGCCTCTTCAATTCCCAGTTCTACCGATTATGTTTTAGAATTAGCTTCTGTTGGTTGTTTAATTCCTTTCTTTTGTTTCTATATGCTCTACACAAGTGCATAATCATTCAGCATCTGCCTTTTTTTTCCTTAAATTTTTTCTTTTTGAATCACTGAGATATAGTTACAAAGTTGTTCATGATTGAGTTTCAGCCATATCATATTCTAACACCAACCCTTTACTAGTACCCATTTCCCTCCACCAATGTCCCCAGCTTTCCTTCTGCCCCACTCACCCACCCCCACGCTGCCCCTGCATTTCTTCTCTCTCCTCCTTTTTATTTGCCTCAAGTGAGCACAGTGATTCAGCACCTGGATTTTTCTTTCTGACTTGCTTCACGTAGCAGGCCCCCTCTCCAATTCCATCCAACTTGCAGCAAACTGTACACACACACACACACACACACACATACACACATATCGCTCTCTCCTCTCTCTCACACATCACTCTCCTCTCTCTCTCACACACACATACACAAATTCTTACCTTCAATAAATTCCAAACTCAAAATTCTGAAGAAAATGACCTTTCCAATTAGAATAGAAAGAAATCCTTAGACAGATAAGGATCAACTCACTGTATGCCTTGCCTCTTGTTTTCAACTTGTCTCACCATTTGCTGATTTGTTGTTGGGTGATCTGCCTACATACTAATTCTCAGATGTTTCTGCAGACCTTGGTGGAGCAGCAGTACTTGAGTTGCCCATAGGTGGGCTTCTAGGTGAGGCTGGACAAGATCACTCATTGCTTTCTTGTTCCAGCTCTTATTCTAACCCCCTCTCTCCTCTCTTTGCTCTCTCTCCCTCTCTCTCTCCTCTCTCCCTCCTCTCTCCTCTTCTCTCTCTCCTCTCTCTCTTTATGTAGTGATAATGAAGGCCATGTTTTTTCACATTATTGGTGCTTTCACTTGATACGTTTTCTGTTTAAAATGACCTTGGAGACTAGAACTGGGATGCTTTTTAACTTTCTAAAGCACAAGGGGTCTGTCTGATGTGCCTTATTACTGTTGGATAAATTTTGTCCACACATGGTCTATTGTGCACTTAACCATGAGTCCAATGTTAACAAATCAACTGAAGACATTCAATAAGGTGTCTTTAAGTAAAAACACATATAAAACCCCTCAAAACTATGAGTTATTGGCTGTGGAAAAATTGGATTAAAAGTTTGCAGAGGTCTTTGGTGTTTGCTAACTCAGTGTCTGTCTGCAGATATTTTATTGAAGAGTCATGACCAATTATAGGACTTGATTCTATTAAAAATTGGAATTGTTGCAGTGATTTCGCAGAATGATTTCCAGATCAAAGGAATTGTGTCCTCTGCATTTTGATTCGTGTGAATCTGGCATTTAGCAAACATCCGCAGGGGAGCTTTGCTATTATGACAGATGTTGTTCATGTATAGTATATAAGACTAAAGAACTGGAGTCCGTCCCTGTCGTATAATGAAAACCTGTGCTTGTAGGACGAATTTTTTTTTGAGCACTCTCTTGAGCAATGGTGGAAATAGGACAAGTGAAATATGCATGGGATCCAGGGAATGACAGTTTCCTCTCATTTTGCCATTGACAGCTGTTAATGTCGCCATCAGGACTGTGGTGGGAAAATCACAGAATTTTTTGTAATGATCTAAGGGCCAGAGCTACCAACTCTTCTCCTCAGTGATTTCACACAGGGAGTAGGGGGATACTTCCTTGACTGTATCTGGAAGTTTCATCTTTATCCCACTGGAAAGTGACAGAGTACCGTGATGACGAAAGTGAGAGGAGGAAGGCAGAGGTGGTGGGAATCTAGCAAAGGCAACTGGTCATTTAAAATCCTACCAACACAGCTGGCCAGGTAGACAGTAGCTAGCTAGTCAGATCATGGAAATGAGGCACAGGAATAAGGGGCAGGTATAACACTTCAGAGGATGAGCACAGAGCAGGGCTCTGGAATGCTCTCATGGATCCAGATGAATGGCAATCTTCCTGTTGGACCCTAATATTTTGCCCAGATGGATATGTCAATGCCTCGTAGACCTCAGAGTAAGCAGTATGTGGCTGAGATCAAAGGAAAGTCAAAGGGACAACGGGTAGCAAACAGCAGCAGAAAAGTGAATGACATATCAGTGAGAGAGGACCACAGAATTAGAGGGGACATGGGTCATCAGGAACAACAAACTAGTTTCTTTTAAGCTGGTTAAGAAATAACCATAACTTCATAAACAAAGTTTATAAACAAAGTTTACTTTTGTAACAGTAATTTTACATACAGTAATTAAAAGACTCATGCTCCTGAACTAGCCAGTGTGTCAGTAATAATATCTTTACCAGAATTACAAGAAATATGGTAACTTTTCAGACAGTTTCAATAAGACTCACTTTATGTTTCTTTCATTTCCATTGGAGATGACCAGCTCTAAGATGTTTTTTTTCCCTATTCAACTCTTTGGGAATATTTATGTTAGCTATTCTTCTGGGATGCACATGTTTGAATGAATTCTTTCTGGTTTCATGATTTTATTCTGCATTGCTTAACACTCACACAAGCATTTTTCATCATGTTTATGACGGGATTCCTCAGAAGCACATCAAGAACTCTTGAATGCCATCCCCAATGACAAATTCCACCTTGAGACACAACTCATTTCATTTTATCACTATAACTAATTTCTCTTCTGTTGTATTCAAAAGTTCTCCTTCAGCTCAGCAGTTCGCAGAACAGGAGTGCTTTATCTTGGCATTCTTACCTGAGACTGGTCTTAATACACTATTGATTATTCTTCTCTCTCCCAATTTCTGAAGTTGATGGTGTAAACCAGTGTGATAAAGATAGTGGACTCTTTTCTCCTAGTGCCTAAATCACTTCCCAGCAGCCAGGTGGCAAGGTCATTGCTGATACAGGGCATTAAATTTATGAAGCTCCAGGGTTCCGTTGAGTGTGCTATTTTGGATAGCTAGGAAAATGATAGATGACGTTTCAAATGCAGAAAACCTAAAACAACAGTGCTAATGGCTCCAAATTCAGGCACAGAAAGAGCTAAAATATCTTATCATCCACCCTTTGGGATCCACCTTTGGAAAAAGTCTGGCTCACTGGTTTAAGCTAAATCATGAAAAGACATGCTCTGAAAAAATTATTATTTGTTCCTGGTATCACTTCATCATATAGAAAAATCTTACCACTTGAGGTTTTGGGTTTTTTTTTTTGAGGGTGTTATTTTAACAACGGAACCTAGGCAAATTAATCATGGCTTTCTGTTATCTGTATCTCAAAGTCTGTTGTATAGAAATTGTCTCTTGTGTGGAGACCAGATTTTTTGTGTAGAAAATGTCTTTAGTGTAGAAATATGATATTTAACTAGCATGGAAGCAATAACCAATGCTACCTGGATAAAGCCAACATTAATATCTGTCACAAAATGTCAGATTATGAAATTTGAAGGTCCTTAAACAAAGATTCTATTATACCCTTAGAAAGAGGAGATCATTTTAGATCTAAGAGACTTGTAGAGTGGATCAAGAGTTAGGAATCAAGAGCTATTTACCAGAAATTTAATAAAATCTAAAGGGAACACTTGCAGAAGGTACAGAGAGGAAAACATAGGCAGGACTCTCCATGACGTTGAAGCTAAATCTTTAAGGATGAAACTCCACTGACCAAGCCAGTGTAAGCAATGATAAACATATGGAACAACATTAAACAAGAATCTTCTGCACTCAAAGGAAATGATGACCAGGATCCAAAGACAGAGCATGGCACGGGAAAATTATTTACTCAACACTCATCTGATAAAGGGTTAATATTCTATATATGGATATTAGGGTGTTCAAACCCAATACATCAAGATCCTTCGTGAGCTGTATTACGGATTCACCACCAGGATCTCACCATTCTACAAAGAAGTGATCATCAATGTCAAAAGAGGGGTTCAGCAGGGGTGATACCATTTCACCAAAACTCTTCAGTGCCACCCTTGATAACATCATGCAACAATTAGAATGGGAAGGAATGGGAGTGAAGATAGATGGTCGACAACTAAACCACCTCCGCTTCGCTGATGACATCGTTCTAATAACAACAAGCATTAGTCAAGTGGCACAAATGCTGGCCGACTTCCACCAAGAATGTGGAAAGATAGGTCTACAGCTGAACCTAAAGAAAACAATGTTCATGAAGAATGAACTAGTTCCAGAGGCCCCATTCACTCTCAATGGAACAAACATCTCTGAATGCAGCAGTTATGTTGGTCGAGAAGTCACCATGATGAACGACCTAAAACCTGAGCTGCGCAGGAAGAAGAGAGCGGCATGGAATGCCTTCAAAGGCATTGAAGAAATAGCTAAAAAGACAAAGAACCTCCGACTCCTGGCACATCTCTTTGACTCCACCATTCTCCCTGCATTAACATACGCCTCTGGGACCTGGACCCTACGAAAGCAGGATGAGAATGCTATTTGGGTCTCCCAAAGAGGAATCTAAAGAGCTATGCTTGGAATATCATGCCTCACTCAAGTGAAAGAAGGAATCCAGAGCTCTGACCTCCATCGCTGTTCCAGAGTCAGGGATGCTGTCTCGTTCGCCAAGGCATCGAAAATCAGATGGGCTGCACATCTGATTTGGAGACAACTGCTGGACTAGAGCCATTACCGACTGGATCTCACGGGATGTCAAAAGATCACGTGGCCGCCCACCTACAAGATGGTCAGACTTCTTCATCAAGACCCTGAATGAACGGTTTGAGGCTCTTTGTATTCCTGAGGCAGCCAGATGCCATTGGGCTACACTGGCACGTGATAGGGCCAAATGGAAATATTACTGGTGCCCGCTTGAGCAAATTGACGAATAACGGGATGTCAAGTGATCAAGGATGGATACTATGGAAGGCATAGGTGAAATGTTACAAGAAAAACAGCATTCAATACTATCAAAAATGAGAAGAGACAAAAGAACTTCCTCAAAGAAGAAATACAAATGACTAAAAATGTACATAAAAACTCTTTTATATCACTGACCACCAGAAAGATGCAAATTAAAACAACCATGGGATATCATCTCACACCACAGAGACTGGCATATATCTTAAAAAAGAAGAAATAGTGTTGGTGGGCATATGGGGAGAAAGAAACTCTCATTTACTGCTGGTAGGAATGTTGAAGGATCCAGTCTTTCTGGAAAACTGATATAAACACTTCTTATAAAACTAGAAATTGAGCTTCTATACAACCTAGAAATACCACTCCTGGGAATATAGCCTAGGGGTCCAAAAACACAATTTAGAAAAGCCATCTACACTCTTTTGTTAATTACAGCACTATTATCAAACTGCCAGAATCTGGGAACAACCTAATGCCAGAGAACAGATGAGTGGATAAAGAAACAGTGGTGTATCTACAAAATGGAATACCATGTAGTCATTAGGAAAAATGAAGTCACTGAAATTTGCTTATTTATGGATAGACATGGAAAGTACAGTGTGAGTGAAATGAGTCACAGGGAGAGGGTCATACATAGAATGACTGTACTCATTTGTGGCATATAAAGAAACATAGTATGAGAATTGTTGGGCTCTTCAGGTAGGCGGCTCCAAGAGGCGGGAATGACTGGGAAGTCGTCAGATGGAGGAGTGGTCGTCCCCCCCCCCTCCATCTTGTCGAGCCTGGTGGTCCTGCCCGGGAGCTGCATGCGGGCCAGCAGACAGGGCCCCACGGACGGCTGGGGAGGCTGGCGCTCGGCTCGCGCCGGGCCTAGCTGACCATGGAACCCCGAGGAGGACAGATGGGTTTTGGGAGTGGGCCCGTCGCCTCTGGGGGTCCCGGAAGCAGCTGGACAAGACTCGCCCATCACACTAGCCACCATTTTTTGCTGTCCGGACGCTGGGAAACTGCCTCATGACCAGATCAACAGAGCAAAGCCAGTTCGAGCCCAGGTCGCCGGCCGCATAGCGGCCCGCGGTCCACTAAAATAGTGAAACAGTAATGTCTTTTAATGCACTGCATTCCACGAAGAGCAGGAAAGTTTTTTGGGAAGGAGATATAAAGAGGAAAGAAATGACATACAGAACCCGCCAAGTGGTTGAGGTGCGGGAGGGGAGGTAGGTGGGGACATTGGTGATGGGAGATGGTTTTGGGTGGAGGGTGCGTGTTGGAACATTGTAGAACCAAAGCTCTACATGAGCATCTTTCAATTAAAAAAAAAGGTGGAATCTACCACAAACATATGGGAATCAGTGGTTAGGTAAGACAGAGAAGGGAACAGTGTGCTAATATTTGTCAAAAGTGATAATACCAGCCTAGAACTGAGCATTGAATATAGGAAAGAAGATATACATGATAATCTCTAAATGTATGTATTGCAATCCACAATGTGTAAGAGAAGAGAGAAAGAGAGAGAGAGAAGAGATAAAGAACTTGCCATAGAGGCAGGCTAGGGAGGGGGAGGGAAGTGGGGACATTGGTGGTAGGAAATGGGCACTGGTGGAGGGATGGGAGCTGGAACACTGTATGACAGAAACCCAAACATGAACATCTTTGTAATTGTATATCACATGGCGGTATAATAAAATATTTAAAAAAAAAGAGAATTGTTGGGCTCTAAACAGCAAGTCTTGGGGCCTGGTACTTTCCTGCCTAGGCCTTGTGGGCGGGGCCCAGAGATGGGCCCGGCTCTCGGGCAGTGGAGCTTCTGGATGCTCAGGAGTTTACACCCACTTGAAAGACATCTGTGCTTATCTAATGGGAGACTGGTAGGCAAATGATTTACATCTAATGTGAGGCAGAATGTGCCTGCCAGTCTTCTGACCTCTGACCACAGTAATATGTAATTCAATGATTGTTACCTGGCAGATGTTATCTGTTGCGATGGCCCAGGATGCTACGTGATTTGTGCTTGTACCCCCTATACCCAAAAATTGTATAAAAGGCTTAAACTGTGCTCCTGCCTCTGGGCATTTTTTGGGTACCCCCTATATCCAAAAATTGTATAAAAGATTTAAACTGTGCTCAGTAAAATGGGACTGCTTTCCAAGGCCCCTTCTGTGTTGGTGTCTTTCTTTTCCTTTTTGTTACAGCAGCAAGGTAGAAGCTTCTTCCTGAGTCCTTCCCTCTCCTTTCTTAGGGTTCAAGTCTGACAAGATCCAGATCTCCCTCACTTGTATCAGGGGATCCCTGGCCAGGGCCCCCAACAAGAATAATACCAAAAGGTCATAAAAGTAGGGATAGGAGGACTGGTCCATGGTGAGAAGCTTGCCACAAAGTGGATATGGGGTGGTGAGGTAGTGTAGTTAGGACAGAGAAGGGATTATTTTTTTTTAATTTTTTATTATACCACCGTGAAACATACAATTACAAAGGTGTTCATAATTGGTTCTTGGTAACCATATACCAAGCACCCATCCCTCCACCAGTGCCCCATTTCCACCACCAATGTACCCCACCCCCTCCCGCCCACCCCCATGCTGCCTTGACAATAAAATTTGGAAAACATCACTCTGGATAAGAACTGAGTGCTGAAAGGAGGTAAAACAAGCATGATGCCATTTCATTAAAAGGTTGCAAACCCCAGTGCTAAAAAGGAAAACAAAAAAAAGAGAGAGGTTGGAGGGGTGTTAGGGAAGGAGATAGAAGAAAAGTTTCTGCCTAGAGGAAGACAGCTGAGGCAGCAGAAGAGATACTGGGGACACTGGTGTTGGGAAATAACACTGCTGAAGGGATGGGTGTTAGAACACTGTATGACTTAAATTCAATCTTGAACAACTTCATAGCTGCGTAACCCACAGTGATTCAATTAAAAATTGAAAGAAAAAGGAACAGTTGCAGAAGGCCCCTGGGCATTAACTCACCCTGTCTTTGCTTGGGAATATTAAAAATTCCTGCAGGATAATCAGCTCAAAACAGTACTTTAAGTGAGAAGTACCTGTGATATAACTTAGATGACTTACAAAATGAAAATGTGTCTTCTCACCATTTTTAAAAAAATATTTTATTACACCACCATGAGATATACAATTATAAAGATGTTCATGTTTGGGTTTCAGTCATACAGTGTTCCAGCATCCATCCCTCCACCAGTGCCCATTTCCCACCACCAATATCCTCAATTCCCTTCCCCCATTCCCTAGCCTGCCTCTATAGCAGGCATTTTGCCTTCTCTCTCTTCTCTCTCTCTCTCTCTCCCCCTCTCTCACTCCTCTCTCCCTTCTCTCACACATTGTGGCTTGCAATACATATGTTTAGAGGTTATCATGTATATCCCTTTGCCTACATTCAATGCTCAATTCTATCCTGGTATTATCATTTTGAACAATTACTAGTACACGATTCTTTTCTCTGTCTTACCTATCTCTGACTCCCACACACTTGAGGTAGATTCCACCCACTGACAAGACCTCCTGATCCATGTTTTGCCTGACCTTGGATTTTGGTATTATGCTATTTTTTTAAAAAAAATTTTTATTATACCACCGTGAGATATACAATTACAAAGGTGTTCATAATTGGTTCTTGGTAATACAGTATTCCAGCACCCATCCCTCCACCCGTGCCCCGTTTCCACCACCAATGTACCCCACCCCCTGCCACCCAAACCCCAGGCTGCCTCAATAGCAGGTACCTCAGTATCCTCTCTTTCTCTCTCTGTCTCTCTCTCTCGTCTCTGCATCTCTCCCCCTCTTCTTTTGCACATTGTGGCTAGCCCTGCAGATATTTAGAGTTTAAAACTTAAGTTTCTTTGTGTATATTCAATGGTGAGTTTTAATCTGCCATTACCATTTCACACATTTAGTAAAACACTGGTATCTATTTATATCCTATTAATGAATGAAGTCATTCTATATCTGTCCTTTTCCTTCTGACTAATTTCACTCAGCATGATAGTCTCCATGTCCATCCATTTGCAGGTAAATTTCATACTTTCATCTTTTCTGACAGCCGCATAGTATTCCATAGTGTAAATGAACCACAGTTTCTTTAGCCAGTCCTCTGTTCTTGGGCATTTAGGTTGTTTCCAGATTCTAGCTATAGTGAATAGCGCAGAGATGAACAAAGAAGTACAGATAGTGTTTTTGTTATGTGTTTTTTGGTCTCTCGGGTATATTCCCAGGAGTGCTATTGCTGGATCAAATGGGAGCTCAATATCTTATGCATGTTCTCTGCTACTTACTCAACATATTAAGACATAGGGGTCTGTGGGTAGGTAACAGAAGGAATTGTAACGCAGAACATTTGGACAAGATCAATGTTCTGAGCTTGCTAGAGCAAGCAGGACATTCACCAAAGTTTGTGGCTCAAGGGGATCGAAGTCACGGTAACTCAGAGTTAGCTTAGTAGAAGCAATCAAAGAGCATACACTATTTAACTAAAATATAATATATGCGATATCATTATATATTGTATAGGTAACTGGTTCTTGGTTTGGGGCCACAGTGAGGGGTTTTAGTAGTCCTGGGAGGGCCATGCAGTGATGGGGATCCAACCGTGGCCTCCAGCATGTAGCACGTGCACTAATCCTTTGAACTGTGTCCCTGTTCCTGAGAGTCAGAGAGTATATTTTTTGTATTTTGACTACGGTAAAAACCAGTAAGGAGTCATAGAGGAGAAAAGGCTTCAGTTTGAATGAGAGTTAGATCAAAGTAGATCAAAGAACTTAAATCATTGCATGCAGCTGGCTGATCTTATCAGAGTGAGGATTTAGGTAGGGGGAGACAGGACTGAGGTCAGCTCAGAGCCAAGCCAGCACCCAGAGAACCCTCCAATTCCCCTACTCCTTGCCATGTTAGTTTGCTCCTTTGTGAAATGGAGGTTGGCCAGAGTCTCCAGCGATGCCATTTCACTCAATGTAGATGAAAAGAAAAGATGAATCTAAGGCCATGATCAGCATCTGTGGATATGCTTCCCTGTCTGTATGGGGTTTCTCCAGGGGCTCCACTCTCCTCTATCCTGCCCCGCCATATCTCGGAGACACAGCTTGAGGTCCATTGGTCTGTCTTTCTTGTACCAGCTGGTTGACTATGAGTGTGTGTGATGTGGGGTGTGTGTGCAAGAGAGAGAGAGAGAGAGAGAGAGAGAGAGAGAGAGAAAAGAGAGAGAGAAAGACTTCCTGTCCAGAATGAACCCTGAGCTAGAATGAGCAACGATCAACCTTGAACTAGAATGAGTGTAAAATTAACAAACGAAAAATGGTTGTATATTAGAAATGTTTGGTGCTAGGTGAGTGGGTGATACTTTTGTGACCAGAATATACCACTGGAATCTTATCTCTTATGCATCTCAATTAGTCTCTGGTCAATTCTGTTAAGCTTCAGCTCTTAGGAATGCAGGATAAAGTTAAGGGAGGAACTCAGCATCATAATAGCAGTGGCCACAAACTGTGATGATAAAATGCAAGACAGAAAAAGAAAGCACCAGGGTCTAGAAAAAGAACGTGCTACATAATAATTAGATGATTGTGATATTCTCTGATCTCTTCTTTCTAGAAGGTTTGTTCCTGAGCATGGAGGTTTTGACTGTTTCTGAAATATTTCCCACAAAATATGATTTCCCAGGCACTGGGCATAGCTGTGGAGTAAGCAGCAGATTCCATGGGTCTAAGAATTGGGGCCGGAGTGGGTAGGGCATTTGCCTTGCATGCAGCCAACCCAGGTTCCATCCCCTGCATCTCATATGGTTCCCCGAGTACCACCAGGAGTAATTTCTGAGTGCAGAGCAGAGCCAGGAATAGCCCCTGAGCATCGCTGGTGTGCCAAAAAAAAAAAAAAAAACAAACCTGCCACATCCACAGTGGTGTCGCCTGTGTGATAATGCCACCTCAACATTCACAACAGGAAGGGAGTTCTGAGCTCCTCAGAGCAGTGCCTCCGGCAGTTTCCGGGCAGTCAGCGAGAATAATGTCACTGGAACAGCCCATTCCCTGATTCTGTCCTCACCGATGGCTTGGAATGTTCTGAGTCTTCTCTATGTTATTGTTAACCTTCTATCCTTGCCTAATAATCAATGTGTCCCTAAACCACCCCAAAAAAAAAAAAAAAAAAGAAGAGAAAAAATGTTAAATGGAGAACAGCAGCAGCGAATCATCAAGCCAACACTTGTTCTGAATTGTCAACAGGGAGGAGTTTGGAGATCCTCAATCTACACTGTCCAATCTCATCAATCTATATTACCCCCACCCTATCCCCCACCAATCTTTGGCCGCCTCCTTGCCCATCCCCTTCATAATCTGATCACAGTTTTCTTAGTCTCACAAGACTGGCTGGTGCTCCCTGGACACTGGGGAAAACCCAAGGGGAGAAGCAAGTCACATGTAAGTGACGTAATTGCTCTGCTTCAGAGAACATCAGAAGGTCACCCAGCCTCCACAACCTCTGATGTGAGAAAACAAAGACTATTTGGGGAACATGTCGGATCTTCTCTTTACTACTACCACCCAAAAAGAGGCTTCTAGAGGATACAGTTGCCGGCAAATTTCTACCTCAGGTGGAAGGAAGCATTAGCTCAACTCCTTGCAGAGATAGAATCAGCTTTCATTCTATCTACCTCCTACCTCTCACCCCCAAGGAACATTGAAGAGATAATTAGCTCCTTCTGGGAAGTTATTTGGAAGTCCCAATGTAGACAGATGTTCCAGATGTACAAAGGCATTCTCTCCTACACCAAATTGACTTGCAAAACGTGTGGATTTGGGCATGATACCTGACTGGTGAATACTCGCTCTTAAAAGAATTACTGAAACATCTCAGAAGCACCTTGGCATTCAGAGATTAAAGAGTTGACAGGATCTGAAAGAAGAAACACTTTATTTTGTCCAAGGAGAGAGAGGGGTGAGTGAGGGGCTCAGTGTTTGAGAGCTAGGTTGAAGGTTACTGAATACAAGTAGCTTTAAGACTGTCACAGCATCTTCTTGCCTACTTTGCCCAGGTGTGGCTATTATTTTCATCACTGCTAGCTATGGTGTAACAGAAAGGTCATGACCTAGGGTTTTAAAGCTTACGGTTCCAGATTTTGGTCTTTCTCCTTACACCTGTGTAACTTTGACATCACTGACATGTGTTTCCCAATTCTGAAGGCTGTTGAGAAAATTATATAATAAAAAGGCCCAGGAAAGATACCAAGAACTAAGTATAAAGGTGTGTTATCTCAACTGAAATAATAGATAATTAAGCAGGACAATAACAGAACCAAATGAAATCTAGGAATTGTGTAAAGTAAGTATTGCAGTAAAAATCAAAGCACTATGAGAATAGGGTCTTAGACATTTTACTCATCAACCCAGAATCTATGAGTTTCTAGCACATAGTTAGTGTTTCAAGCGATTGGTAATGAAAGGCTATGAAAGATAATGAACAAATGAAACTTTTAGTTATAGTTTCTCTTTTATCCCCAGACAATTATTGATGGCAATTAGCAGGTAGATGTCTGTAACAAGAAAGAAAAAAATAGCAAAGAGAACTAAAACCTAACTGGATGTTTGAGACGGGTATGTGATGTGTTTTCTATATACATCATGACAAAAAATTGATTCTCTTCAAAATCCAAGCTTAACACTTCCTAAGGTTTCAGGAAAATACATTGAATCATGCATCCAAATTAAATATCATTTGAAATTGCCATCACTCCATTTATTGTGCCAAACGAAAGCAAAGCCAAATCAACAACTTAGTTTAAACTGATAACTTAGAACCACGAAGTTCTGCTGTTTTTATCCTTGAAGAACAGTGACTGGATAAACCTGAGAAGCAAGGTAGAGAGGGAAGGAATTGATATCACTGTCACTGTCTTCCCATTGTTCATCGATTTGCTCGAGTGGGCACTAGTAACATCTCCATAAGTCCTGTAATAACAAGCGTAACCCAAGGGCATCTGTTTGCTCCAGGGACAGGAAGAGCTCCAAACCATTCTTCAGGTTATGGAACTGAGGTCCATAATTATTACTAGTTTTTGGCATAACAAGTAAATAAAACACGGGTAGCTTGCCAGGCTCTGTCATGTAGGTGGTATAGTCTCAGTAGAAGGCTCTCATCTCAAGCATTTACTGATGAAACTTAAAGGGGAAAGATCAGGTTTTCTCTTGGATGGAGCTCAGAGGAACTATAGAGTCTGGATGTTGAGAATGACTGACTGCATGATGTGTGGTTTGTTCTGGCTTCTTGCTAGGCTTACTGGTATCAGTTAGAACCTGTCTAGAACTGTATACAATGTATAAATGTGAAAGATCTTGGGAAGGACCTTATCCTAAAATCAGCATTCTCTAAGAATATTGGCCGCGCGCAAAGGGAGCTGTGGGTCTGGCATGGGTGGGTCTCTCTCTTCCGGGGCACTGGCATGGAGGCAGAGGAAAGGGCAGAGCCCAAAACTCCACTCTGAGTCCGGTAGCTTGGTCTCTCCCCGCACCTGAGAACAAACCCTTGGAGCAACGTTGGACTCGACCAGAGGCTGGCTGAGCCCTTACTGGGAGGTCAGCTCCATGGGTTGCTTCCACGTGGGGCCGGCCGAGCAGTGCAGCTGTGGGTCTGAAGTGGATGGGTCTGTATCTCGTCTGGAGTTGCCGATGAGATGATTTTGATATATAATATATAATATATCTTTTATATTATATCTTATATAATATATAAGATGGCTTTGGCTCTCTAGCTGCTGGTGGGCAAGCCAAGGACCCTGGAGTTCTAGAGATAACTGGGTTCCCTCTCTGGTGAGGGCTCTTTATGCAAAACAAGCAGAAGATATTTTGGTTGTTTGCACACCTGTCCTTTCTACATTCTCATGGCCATGAAAATGGTAAGTGGCCAAGTCAATACATTCCTGAGATGGTCTGATAAGCCATCTCCACTCATCTGTGTTCAGCTAGAACTGGAGACCCTTTCTGCAACATGCAGCTGAAATGGGGACGGTGCAAGAGAATACTGATGGGTTATTAGTAACAGAGGTGAGTAATTTATGCGTGCAAGGGCCTGGACTCGGCCTTCCGGCAAGCGCACACTCTGATCTGGATGCGCCAACATAAACACAAACTATTTCATCAAGAGCAGTCAGTTGGCAGCATCGTTAACCTGGCTCAGATCCCACTGTCGCCCTGAATTCTCATTTCACACGTTTTTTTCCCTGGTGCCTGGCAGCATTCTACTAATAGTCTAAGAAGCATTTCCTCCAATGTAAACAAACTGAATAAGGGTGATATAAACTCTCTGAACCTCTATCCTTTCCACCCAGGGATTTTTAATATTAAGGTTTTTGAATCCTTATTTATTCACTCTTGGAGGTTTGCAGGTTTTTTGATGGCATGCCTTTTAAGAAAAGAGATTTTCATGCTTATGCTTCATTTCTCCTTCCTCTTCCTCTCGTTTCCTTTGCTCCCCAATGTAGGGTTTTTTGTCCTTGAAGATTGATTACAATGGTCCCTGGGCCAGGTTGTCTGGAAAACACTTCCTCCCTGGATGGGCTCAGGATTGTGTGAAGAGAATTCTGGGTTCCACGGAGTCAAGTCAAAACATCCATTTCAGTTTTGGCTGTTTTGCATCGACTTCAGCTTTTCCCAGCCAGTTGCTGTTGTCAGTGTTAAGGTTTAACAAATGTTCTCCCAGTGCTCACGCAGTGTGTTTGCAGATACAGTGAAGGGTGGCAAACTTCTGAACATCTTTCCTTCCATAACAGCAAATTCTTTCCATTTGCAAGAATCTTTTTTTCCCCTTGAAGGTTTTGCATTCCTTGAACAGCAGAATGCCTCATTGCTATTTTATTTCCCTTCCCAAGTGGGAAGCAGGGAGGAGTTGCAAGAATTAAACCAAGCACAGTTTGAGTGTGGAGAAAGAAATCCTAACCCTTGCAGCCTGGGCTAAATGATTTTTCATATGCTCCCGCTTTCAAGGTTGAAAGCAATTCCTTAAGATCTCTTCGCAGAATTTGCACAAACATACAATTCATCAGCCTTGCTTGGCCTTATATATTCAAGCCACCTTTAACACGGTTGTTGCATGTCACAATACCAGACAGAAGGACTGGAGCTGTGCCAAGTGGAAATGTCTCAGGTGCTTCTGACTAGAGGTCTAACATTCACAAAGGAATTGTTGAGTGTGATGGAAACTTCCTTGAGGGGCAAGAGCAAGAGAAAAATTTCCTATAGCACTAAAATGTTTCCTGCAATAGGCAAGATGGACTCCGCTCTTAACACCTAACACAAATACCAACTGTCAGGATTCTTGCATTAAGTCTAGTGGTTATTAGAAATAAACTGAATTGTACTATTTATTTATTTATTTATTGCTTTTTTGGGTCACACCCGGTGACGCTCAGAGGTTACTTCAGGCTCTTCACTCAGGAATTACTCCTGGCGGTGCCTGGGGACCAAATGAGATGCCGGGGATCGAACTTGGGTGCCCTACCCCGCTGTTGCTCCAGCCCCCAGAATTGTACTAATTTAAATGTGTATAAATTATATTAAAAAGAAAGGTAAATATATCCAGAATGCTTTCTAATTATTATACTAATAATACCCCTGATCTAGAGGTTATTTCTGCTCATTGTGTCTATAAAGGGCAACATATACTGTGTTCAGTCACTTTCAGCTGATAGCTTGCAATCAAGCTTATGGGAGATATTACACCTCAGATATTGGCAAAACAGACAAACTAGCATGCATTCTACACAGAGAGCTGCTTATTTAAACTTTATTGTAAGATTAGAACATAACATATACATGTTGTGTGTTCATTGACTATGTTAAGGTTTGGGAGAGTCAAAATTCACACTCAGATTTTTGACTGCTCCCATCAGGGATCAGCATTCCTAATTCCTGCATGTCTTAAGGTACAACTGTATTGATAAAGATTATGGAGACTGCAGATGGAGTCCAGAGGATAAGATGCTTGTCTCTCACGCACCTGACACAGTTTTGATCTCTGATATTACATATGGTTCCCGAACCATCAAGAGCTGTCCCTAAGCTAAGTGTCAGGGTTAGCCGATGAGTACTACTGGATGTGTCCCGCAAACAACAACAACAACAACAACAACAACAACAATAACAACAAATATCTGATGCTTTTCACTTTGTCTAGTATCAAAATTATTTGTCCATGTCTGATGTTTTAGATATATTCTGGGGCGATGTACAGGAGAAGTAAAAGAGATGCAGAAATATTTGTTAGAAGAAATCCACCGACAGAAAGCTAGATATAATTAAAACTTTTCTGGCAGAACGAGCTGCTATCTCTACACAGAGGCAGCTTCTTCACATGTTTAAATAACAGCTGGTTAGAGTAAATAAATTAAATCAGACCAGTTATTCCTGAGCAGAAGTGTTAAGAAGTGGGTATTGCAGGTTGGAGCAATAGCACAGCGGGTAGGGCATTTGCCTTGCAAGCATTTGACCTGGGTTTGATCCCGAGCATCCCATATGGTCTCCTGAGCAGAGCCAGGAGGAATTCCTGAGTGCAGAGCCAGGAGTCACCCCTGAGAATTGCTGGGAGTGGCCTAAACACAGCGCAAGGCATCGTGGCGTGCACACACATGCACACACACACACAACAACAACAACAACCGGTAGCTGTATCTTTTGTGACACTGATTCCTCTAACTTGGTAATCCACTGCCCAGGGAGGCATGTTCTAAGGAAGAAATTCTCCGTTTCAAGATAGAAGGATATTGGAAGAGGACTTTGAGGACATTTTAAAAATAGTAGTGATGGTACAGTGGGTAGAACATTTGTCTTGCACATGGCCCATTTGGGTTTGATACCTGGCATCCCATATGGTCCCTGAGCCTGTTAGGAGTGATTCCTGAGTTTAAAGCCAGAACTAACCCCTGAGCATTGCCAGGTGTGGCCCCAGAACAAAAAAACAAAACAAAACAAAAAACCAGAAAAAAAGGGAAAAAAATTCTCTGAAGGTTAGAGATAACAAAAGAGTTTCCTTTATTATCAAAAGGCGGATGATGATACATATATAGTCCTTTTTAAATGTAAAGAAATTTAAACCTAGTTTGCTTTTTCCTTTGGATTTATTTCCTCTGCGTGCATCTTAAGCATTTTTCTCAAACCTTCATTCGATAAAGAAAGATGCTGTCTCTCTGCCCCCCTTTCCCTATTTATATCTAAAAAATTCTGGCTTTGTTAGCCAATGTAATAAACCAGAATGCAGTTGATTCTGACTTTCTTTATTCTTTGAAGAAATCAAATAATGAACGATGTGTCAAAGTCACTGCTTTTTTTGGTGGGATATTATAAGCGGGAGATTATATAATATTCTTGCTTGAATCATATACTAAAAGTTGATGACAAAATAGGAATCTTGAAAGTGAGTTGCAGGAGAAAATATTCCAAGTGAGAAATCATTGAGATCTTGCTCTTTCCTTTCAAACACAAATTTGATGAAGAATAGAACTAGAACCTCTGGCGTTAGAGGCTGGCCACGTTTTGGCCTCTGAGATCAGCCACTTGTCAATGAAACGTGCTGGCTATTCCCTCCATGTACCAGCAGTGTGGCCAAGGCAGAGGAGCCTGAAGTTCCTTTCAAACTGTAATGTTGGCCAACAAGCCCAGACTAGACTCGGCCTCTGGTTGTTATCTCCATCTTCCGGCTCTTCCCTTGAGTCTGCTTGTTTCTGATAAACCCTCACTAGACATTTATTCCTGGACTGTGCTGACCCATATCTTAAGGCCAGGCAGAAAGAAGTCTCTTTTGTGAGAATCCCTATGCCATTGAAAATAACACCATGCCTGAGCGGATTTAAATGCGTGTGTGTGTGTGTGTGTGTGTGTGTGTGTGTGTGTGTACCTGCTTTTCTTTCTGGTCTTCCAAGCTAAAAATAAGCTTATAATTCAATGTGTATGAGGTGAAACCATATAGATAATTCTTTTAGCATTTGCATATAAATCATGTAAATTTTCAATATTGAAATGTTTTACTCTTTTATCAGTGTTTTGGTTTCATGGAGGCTATGTTAAACATTTTATAGGGATTATATAATTTTATTCTTAACTCTATTAACATCCACATTTTTAATGGAACTTAAATGAATTTAGGTAGATCATTTGTCCTTGGTTACACAAGTAGTAATAACAAAATCTTGTATTGTCAATGCTAATTTCCAAAGTATTTGGGCAACTTCAAATACATTTTAAAGTATTTAAAATGTCTTATTGCAAAAGTAAAATTCCTGAATTTACTTTGAGATTCAGCTCAGCTGAACTATTTTGTTCTTTGACGTTAAGAACTTGACATGCTTGAATGGTCCTCTACAGGATGCACAAAGAATAATTAAGATGAGCCTACTCTATTAAAACGACTTGTATGGGAAGAGGATTAGCACCCAATTAACCAGACACAAACAATAATAAATACGGCGTTCAGAGAAAGAAAAGATAAATGCACTAGAAAAAAGAATTTACTTATTTGGGCTATATTCAAAATAGTGAACTCAGATCTAAAAGATGGTACTTTCTGTATATCATTTCCTCATGCTATGATTTGTAGCCCAGTGCTTTGAAAGGGAGAAAGATCCAGAGAAATATATAGATACTAGTAACAGAAATGTATTAATTAGTGAAGAGATAATGTTCCTCAAACTGTCTTCAGCTGGAAGTAGAGAAGAACATTAAATCAGTCCTTATTTTACAGATGAGGAAACTAAGACTCATCACACAGGAGTAGAAATTATTAAATTTTCTTTCCCACTCTCAGTCATTTTTTAAAGCTTCATTTGAGCTACATACAGATTTGGAAAGAATTGACTGGAGAAAATTAAGCAGTGGGATGAGGGGCCATTCTCTCTTCCATGATGGGTTCTATCCTCGTCTATAATAAGTATTAATGGAATGAATGGCTTCAATTGGAATTTAATAAGTCTTCCTTCTTAATTTAGATTATATCTGACAAACCAATCTTTTCTGGGATTAGGTCTGAAATTATTCCTAATACAGTAAATTACATCAAGAGAGCTCAGTTTCATCTTCCCTGATGGGGCAGCAGGAAGATTATCAACACTTCTGAAATTCACGGGAAGAGACTTAGCAAGTTGGATAATCACTTGCCTTCGGGAATTTCTCCAAACTTGCAATCTTCAGAGCTGCTTTAATATGGTTGGGTAACAGATGTGGAGGAGAGTGGGCTTGCTTTCTTTGTATTGTGACTTTGTAGTGAGTGAGTGAGTGTGTGTGTGTGTGTGTGTGTGTGTGTGTGTTTGAGGGGGGGTACACCTGGCTGTGCTCAAGCGTTATTCCTGGCTCTGTGGTCAGCAGTGATCCCTGACACTGCTCAAGGGACTACAGGCAATGCTAGACATTTGAATCAGGGTGGGTCACATGCAAAGCCTCACCATTGGACTACCTGTCTGGCCCCCAGGGTGCTCTCCTATCCTAGATGGACATAGTGAAGTTGGTGAATGTCATGAGAGTGGTTGGTACTGGCAGTGTGAACAGCTTGTATGTTGTAGGGATGGTGTGTGGTTCCCCCACTGCAGTATATCTGGTCCTGGTGGGAAGATACTTTTGAGGAAATAGTGGTGTGCTGGGAATATCTTTTTCTTTGGATCAGAAAGTTCTGGGCTGCAAGCCCAGCTCTACCACTTGTTAGTTGTATGATCTCAGCTATCCAAAGCTATTTAATCTCGCTTAATTTAACATTCTTTACTGAGAAACCAAGGAAATACATACTTTACAAGACTGCAGTAAGGCATGGGGTAAATATATAGGACATCTAGGCAGAGATTGACAGGGAAGTTGAGAGTCTGTTTTGTCTCCTATTCTCTCTCTGCCACCGGCTACACTGCATGTTATTTGTTGAATGAAAACAGTAGTAGCTGGGCCACTAGTAGCCAGGGTCATTGTCATTGTTACTTCTCCAAAAAGAACTAAGAGAATCTTGAGTATGCTATGCCTCCCTGTCCTTAAAATTACAATACCTAAAATTTATTACTCTATATCAAAATATACATTAATATATAATCACAATATTATGCTAAGGACATGGAAATCTATAGTTTAAAAGGAGTGATATAATGCTATTACAAAAATATTTTAACATAATCTACAAGCTGGTATGGTTCAGCTATTATCCGAAAAGAAGGTCAGGGGTACCCCAGCCTCCAACAATTGGCTATGGTGCCACCGGAGAGGCAAAAAGGACTTGACAGAATTGATGAAAACAGATTTAAGATCAGATTGGAAATTGACCATAGTGACAGTAGATCTTTTTACTGGTCTGTAAATCCCATTAATTCAGGGTTCCAGTGATTGGGTACAAAATGTTAGGGGCTCCTTCCTAGATTTACTATTTTTTAAAAAATATTTATTTATTTATTTATTTATTTATTTATTTATTTATTTATTTATTTATTTATTTTATTTAGCTTTTTTGGGTCATACCTGGCAATGCTCAGGGTTTATTCCTGGCTCTTTGCTCAGGAATTACTCCTGGTGGTGCTTGGGGACCACATGGGATAGCGGGGAATGAACCCAGGTTGGCCACGTGCAAGGCAAACACCCTACCCGCTGTACTATCACTCCGGCCCCACCTCCTAAAATTATAAAGAGGAAAAATCAGGGAAGAAAAGTTTCTTGTCTGGAACTGTGGTGTGTTTATCATTCATTCTCAGATCAATAATGGGGAAAAATAATGTCTTGTACTATCTTTTAAGAACGCAATGGATTTATTTACTTTGTTTTAATGAAGTGCTACAGAACCAGCTAGCCTCTCTGTGCTCCTTGAAGTACCACAAGCCCTTAGTACCACAAGCCCTTAGTAAGCTTCTTAGCTTTCCTAAACCTTGGTATCCTTGCCTGGAAAATGAGGAATAGTTCCATCACCTCAACGACTTCATTATAATTATAGAACACAGTCTTTCGCCCTGTAAACACTCCATCAGAATTTGGAAATGTAGAGTTTCCTCAGTGGAAGCTCTAGATTTAATAATAGTGACTGAGTGCTCCAAAAAAAAAAGGGGGAAACAAACCCTGCTAGCCAGCTCATAGCTAGAATGCAGATTTTAGACATCATCATTAGACATTATAAGAGTTTACACATGTTTCATGGATGCAGTTTATGTAGCCAATGACAACATATTTTTGAATTCCATTCTATCAACGAAGTTGAACCAGTATAAGACTATCTATGTGTGGCCAACAGATCTTGTTGGTGTTTTCTGTGACATGATCCAAATTCCAATGATTTTTTACCTTTCTATTACATTAAAAGCTGACTTTGGTCCTTCCTCAAGCCTGTTCCATAATGGAGTATGCCTCTAAGCCCTCTTTCCTACAGAGCCTTGTTGCTCTCCTCTCTGTTCCTTAACTCACTCACTCTATCCATTTTCCTCTTTGCTAAGACCGCCAGATATACTTTTGTTGTGACACTTAACATTTTTGTCTTATTTAACATTTTTGTTTTATTTTTATCTTATTATGTTGCGTGACTATATCCTCAGATGAGCTCTCACTTGGTCTATCTTATTTCACTCTTGATTGTGACCTTTCTCACAAGAACTGTTTTTAAAAAAATACATTCATTATGGCTAGCAAACTATTAAAATGTACTTGAGAAGTTCACAAAAATGTCTCACCTGCATTCTTCTTAATGGAAGTTTTAGTAGGATACCTTTACTTGCACTTGTAGCCTCACATCAATAGAAACTTTGGCTTCTGATTGGTTGTTGCAAACTACAGTCACATCTGTGTTTTCATGCCCTCTGTCCTACAGCAGTTTTGAATATCAATCACCCAAGCACCTGGTTACTGGAATATTCTGCCTCCTCAAAGCAAGATTAGTCTGTTTTTTGCCTCTCAAAGCAAGGTTAGTCTAGGCAAATAGATTGCAAGGAATAGATGATTGCTATTTTGAATAAAATAAAAGAAAACCTCTTTTCACAGATGTCCCAAATGTGCTATTTCTCCAACAGGGGATGGTAATTATTTTTAATTTGTGTTCTGTAGGCAGGGGCACATCAGCTAGTTCTCAGGGCTTACTCAGGTTCTGTGGTTAGGGATCACTCAAGCTGGGGCTCTGGAGGCGGGATGTAGTCCTGGGAATTGAACTAGGTTCAGCACATGCAAGGCAAGTATCAGAGTCTTAATTTTTTGTTCTGTGTCTCTGGCCCAGGAGAAGGCAATTTGCAACATCCTCCTTTCAAATTTAGAGGCTAGCCAGGCTCATGAAAACTCAAACCTAGGGCTAAGAAGCTCTCCCATGGAGTCAAGGAACACAGGTGAGAGTCTTTCTCAACAATTCCCCCCACAATTCCCCAATCCCCTGGAAAAAACTAGGTTTGTTTCGGTTTCCTCTCAGCCCAGGGAATCTCATTGGATTCCCATGGCTTTGATTCTCTGTTCTGCAAGTTTTCAATTTTTCCTCACCACTGACTCCCTCCTTGGTTTTGCTTCAAATATTTTTCACATAGATTAAAAAAAAATAAAAAGCTAAAAAAAAGCTTGTGCTTGACTTTTCTGTGTGTGTGTTTGAATGATTTTCAATGAAAATACACACCAGTCAACAGGTTTCAAGGTGGTAGAAATTTGGTGTTTCATGATTGGGAGAGGAAGTGAGGGGCATTACATAGTCTTTGGGGTGTGGGAAAAGGGTGAAGGAAAGGGCTGGCTCATGGCAAATGTCTCAATTTTGTTGAAGGTGGGTCATGTTATCTTCCACTGGGCCGGCACAAATAAAGGGGTCACCTGGTATTTGGATTCTGTTGTTGCTGATTTAAGAACAGGTGCCACGTTCTCCCCTTTTCATGTCTGCTTGAATGCAGACAAAGGCACATTCACCCCTGAAGACTCATTAATGAAGGTTATGCCATGGTCTTAAACAGGGAAGCCAGCAGGAATGTCCAATGAGTTACCATTGAACATATAGAATGCTGGCCTGCTTCACACAGCTGAAGATATAATTAGAAGTCACAGAGAGAGAACAGAGTGAGGGTGTGCATGAACTTGAACATTAAAGAGATTCCTCCAAATTGCTTCCAAATGTGGGAGTAGCCTCAATCGAATTGAGGCTCTGGGAAACTTTTTAACAGCCAATAATTTTTTCCTGATTGAGTAGTTGTGAACCAAAAGATTGCTTCCTTGTCAATGCCATTTTGTTAGACATTTTTAGTGAAGTAGCAAATGTGTGGCTTGACAGGAAAGACTCACTGACAACGTGTTAGACGTTATAATCCCAGCCGCCATATCTAGTTACTTCGCTTTCTACATGACTGCAATTTCCTCGGTAGTAGATGGAATGACGAAGGCACATACCTTTGCGGACACCTGCATGCTGTTTTCCTGCATGTTCATAATGGCTTCCGAGATCTTGACGTCTATTGGGTCCATGACTGACTCTCGATGTTGAATGGTCCTTCCAGGCGCTCTGCCACCAAGAGCATCGCATCTGTTAAAAACACAAGAGCAGAAACTATTTAAAAGAAACAGGAACTTCAAGTCCTTAACCTGGGTTAACTTCTGGCACAGTTGGTGGAAAAGACCCATTCATTGACTGGCTGTTATTACAAAAGAGAGCGGCAGACGAAATATCAAAGAAAGTCTTTTACTTTTCTTTCTTTTTGTTTAAATTTAAAGAAATTTTATTTTCTTTACTTGAGTAGTTGGATTTCTTCTTTTTTTATTGTATTCAATTGCATTGTATTTAATTATTAATTATTTTTATTGTATCACAGTGAGATGCACAGTTACAAGGTTGTTCATGATTGGGGTTTAGTCATATGATATTCCCAGATCCATCCCTTCACCAGTGTATATTTCCCCACCCATGTTCTCAATTTCTCTCCCCACACACTCTACCTCTGTGACAGGTTCTCTCTCTCTCCCTCTCTCTCTTTCTCTCTCTCTCTCTCTCCACCTCTCTTCCTTTTTGGGTATTATGTTTGCAATACAGATACTGAAAGTTTATCAAATACATCCTTTACTTACTTTCAACACTCAGTTCTTGTCCAGAGTGATCATTTATAACTATTGTCATACTGGTCTCTTCATTCTAACTTCCCTTCACACACACTTGTGGATTTTAAATCATTTTATATGCACAGAACCCACCCATAAAACTGGCACAGAGAAGAACTGAACATACATAACGATGGCACAAAATTAAGAAGCAGCAGCATTATTGGGTCAAGGATCTACTGCATTTCCCTAATGGAGCCTAACCTTGTCCTCAAAAGGATGGGGAAAATTGAGATGGTGAAAGATATGCAGATGTGGGATGTTGCTGCATTTGTGTCAACACTTAACTCAGAAACATACATATGTGTCCAGCATTTTCAGATCCTCCCAGAAGTCTCTCTTCCCTATTTTGTACTATCATTCTATCTCATCTATCCTACTTTCTTGAATTCTGACTCCCTTTGGCTATAGGGAAAGTTCTCTTCCTTGGTTTTGTGCGTTCAGGACTTACGGTCCCCTGAGCCCCTCAGGAGTGAGTTCTAAGTGCAAAGCCAGGAGTAAGCCCTGAGAACTGACACCAAACAAAAAACAAAACAGAAAATACCAAAAACGTATGAGGACTGGAGCATGTGTTTTGCACATGGAAAACTCGGTTTAATTCCTGGCATCAGATAGTCTATGTCACTTAAGGTGTTGCACTAAAAAAATAAGTCTATAAAATTATATTGAAATGAAATGTCCATTGGGAGATTTTATTTTCTGAAGAAGCTACTAGTAGGTGAAATAGAGTGTATTTCCCTATGTGTTAGGGGTTAGTAGCACTGGGTTTGAGTCTTTGCTCTGTCTTACTGTCCCTGTCATAGCTTACTGGTCTGTAAGACAATACTTAAAATGATAACATATAAAAGGAACTGGTAATGAGGAGTACACGGCAAGTGGTAGTTGCCAATTCCCCCCCATTTTTTTATGAAGGTGTGTGGCATCATAACATTATATGGATTTCAGGTGCGCATCATTAAAAATTGACGCGTGCAGGAATTACGTTAAGTCACTGTGAAAATCCAATTTGATCCTTTACAGTACAATTGTCCCCTTTCATCTTTCTCCCTTCCTGACTGGGAAACACTAATGAGCATTACTGTCTAAATTTTGCTTTGTTGAATTTAGTTGCTGGTTTCTTTTCTCTGTATGTGATGTGTATCCAAATTTGGTGGTGGTGGGAGAGTTGGATCCCACCCGGTGGTGCTCAGGGCTTACTCTTGGCTCTGTGCTCAGAGGTCACTTCTGTGGTGCATGGAAGACTATATGCAGTGGGACTTAACTGAAGATTAAACTAGGTACTAGTAGTGCAAGCAAGCACGTCTGTAGCATATGCCCAGTCCCCATGGACGTCCACTTTTATGCCACTACTGAATAGTTCTACTTTTTGATCACAGAATCTGAGGCCAAAGTCCCTCTCTCCCCAGAAACTACTTATTTGTCCTACGATCAAGGCAAAATGCAGCTAGTGAAGGTTGAAACAAGGCTAATGTGACCTAGGAATCACAATGTTAATCAACTGCCTTTCTCTGAGTGAATTTAAGTACCATTTAGAATATCTCCTTATGCAGTGGCTACGGCATTAGATAGCATTGGATAGATTTTTCCTAGATATCTAGTATATTCCACATTGTCAATTGCACAGAAGATCCTTAGGAGTCAACTTAAGTGTTTCCTTTTCCCCCAAATAATGCATGTGTATAATAAAACATTTACAAAGTTCAGAGAAAAGAAAAACACACTTAGAATCCCACTTCCCAGAACAACACTATGAAGCTTAGTCTATGCCTTATTTAATTTTTTCCCTCTGAACATGAATATTTTAAGCTTGCAACTGGAAATATACTGTACAGAGATCAAATAACCTGTCTTCTACATGCAATATATTATTCTTATTTTTTAAATTTTTTTGCAATATATTATTAATATAAAATGCTGTTTATAGTAGTTGTTTTATAACAGTAGCGAGGAACCAAGTTTTATTTTTTTTACATTTACAACCATGGTGACCCATCATCCAAAAAGTTTTCAGAGGTTTCAGTTGTTATGAATCAAGCTGCTGAGAACTCTAATGACAGAAGGTGTTGCATGATAAGGAATCATAAAGGGTTGGGAAGCATTGCCAGGTTTGCAGAGAGCGCCAGGGAGCAGATGCAGCTCTTACAGCTGGTGTTTCTCAACCAGACCCCAGAACTGACTGGCCATGCAGACTTCTGTGGAAATTCAGAGAATGAAGACTTCCGGCTTCATTAGGGAACCTGGAAGAGGGGACAGGCCCCTTTGTCCCCATGCCACAAACCTGGCTAGGTCCAGTATTATTACTTCTGGGCCAGTGTTCAGGGTCTAAACCTAGATCTGTGCTCAGGAGTGACTCCTGGCATGCTCAGGTTATCATACTTGGTGCAGGAGATTCAAACCACAGTTGTTGCGTGGGATGTTATGGTCTAACTCTGTACTATCTCTCCAGCTCTTGGCCGCATATTAATCCTGTTTTGTTTCTTTCTTGGACTACCACCCAGCTGTACTCAGAGCTTACTCCTGGATCTGTGCTCAGGGATCACTTTTGGTGGGGGCTCAGGGGACTCTATGCGCTGGGGATTGAAACCAGGCTGAGGCATGCAATGCAAGTGCCTTACCCATTGTGTTATCCCTCTGGCCTCATTAATCTTATAGATAAAGCCACAGGTTTATGTGAATTTACTTGTGAACAATGAAGCCCTCAGGACAAACTTTTTCTTAGATGATGCAGAGCAATCAGCAAAGCTCAGCACAGGAACTTACGAAAGACCTGGGGAGTTTGCTGGTTTTAATGATCTAATTACCCAAAATGTGGACAAGAGCTTGCGAGTTGTGTGGTTGTGATATTTGTTCCTAAAGAGGTTTTTTCTTTTAAGGTTTGAAAAGGTGGCTAACCACTGCCTGAGAGCTGGTCTATTTCTTTAGTCTTTATATCTGTTTTGTATTGATGAGATATAATCCTTTTCACTGTTAAGACTTTCCAAAACCCTGTTGGGTTTTGAATGAAGATTAATTAGGATGAATGTGCAATTTCTCTAGGTAGATGTATCTTGTTTAAAAAAATATCCTGGTGTGGTGGGAAAATGATGCCTTTTGGAGTACTCTAACAAATACAATTAAAGGAACTGATAACTGAGAGGCTCAAGTGTGTGTTTTATTCCAGCATTAGCATACATCATGGTACAAAGAGCTGCGAGTCCAACACAATGTATTTCTCCCACAAAAATGGGTTGTTTGGAGATAGCAATAATGTTGGTTCCTCGGAATTCCAAAAGCAGTTTTGTTCTATGGGGAAAAAATAAACTAACTAAAATATCACAACCTCCTCAAAACCAAAGCCACAAGTTTTTAGGGTGGATCACAAGAATCTAGAAGAGCAACATGCTTCAGGTTTGGGGATCTTAGATTTACCTCTAAGGTGTCTTGAAGTTAAAGCACATGCTTATCTTTTGAGCCCTATGATAAAATCACAAAGTCAGGCATTTCTCTTGGGTGACATCATCCTTTGTGCTCCTTGCTCAGCAGACTGCCTCTCATCTCCAGGCAGACTCTTCTCTTTCTGGCCCACGTCACAATCAATGTGCTCAGCTGCCTACTGGACCTTGGAAATGGGACATTTTATTGGTGATCCAGTAAGATTAAACACATAACAAATGCGATTCACTCTTAAATTGCTTTCCCACTTACTTATATTGGAAAAAAAGTACTACTGAGCCACACCAGGAGGTCTTTAAGAGCTAATTCTGTCTTCATGCCTGGAGGGTTTCTTCTAGCAGTGCTCAGGGCTCTGTCAATGCTGGGGATTGAATCTGGGCATCCTGATTGCATTCAAGAACCAAATAGAAACATGATGGGCTGAGCACATGCCTTGAATGTGGGAGGCCTGCTAATAAGCCTTTTATTACATAGGGTCCCATGAAGACCTGCACTAGCAGCCCCTGAACACAGAACCTTGGTATCCCCCTTTTCTCAATCCATTTGCCTAACTAGACAAGTGAATTTAAGATTGTTTTTTAAATGTTGTACTCATAAGTGCCTGTTCTTCACTAGGATCATTTCTTTTACTTATTTCTTCTCTGTTATTGTAATGATCAGGGGTTGCACCCATGCTAGGCTTTGACAGCTCACCAGCAATTTCAGTGTTTATATGTTTAGTTGTGATGTTCATAAAGATTCTGGTTGTAGAGCTCCCAGGGATCCCAGTGGTGTCCAAATGAGCATTCTCTTTGGGTTACATTCTCTTGGATGCGGAACTCACACACACCTGACTGTGGGGAGAGATCTCACACCACTGTAGGCTTCTCTCACTGTGGTGTGTAGAATAATATGACTAGAGAATAGAAGGCATCGGATGTGGGCATAGTCCCTGGCCCTAGATTATAGAAATGAAAAGAGGATGGAAGGAGAGAAATACAAAGAGGCAGACCGAGGTATGAGGGGAAGGGTCAGGGTCCTTGGGTACATTGGTGCTATAAAGGTATGTAATATAGGTGTGTTTTGAAATCACAGAGCCAGCAGTACCATAAGCATGGGACCCAAGCTACAATAATCAAAATGAAAATTGTTCCAGTTAAGGAGGTGGACTGAAGGTGGAGGGAAGAAACCTGGGAATATTAGTGGACGATTAGTGGAGTTAACACTGGTGGTAGCATTTGGTGTTGGAACACCGCATGTCCTAGACTCTACCGTTATGGAAATCTTTGTAAATGGTATCACTTGTCTTCCCACTGTTCATCGATTTGCTCGAGTGAGCACCAGTAATGTCTCCATTCATTGGGAATGAGATCCATTATTGTTCTTGTTTTTGGCATATCAAATACACTAAATGGTAACTAAATAAAACTTATGTTACACGCATACATGTATGAACATATATACATATATTTATAGATAAAAGATGCTCATTGAAAGTATAAAACCCAGTATAGATTGCTTGAAACCTTATAGTCATCAGTAGGAGAATAGTTAATATTGTGTGGTACATTCAAATATACTTCTCACATGGTGTGTTCTTTAATTACAATTTTAAAAAAGTAGCAATTACGGTATTGATTAGCTACAGTTATGATTAATCAACATTCTTGTTGATGAATCATTCAATAGCCCTAATGAACTCCAATATCAGAAAGCATTGCACTTCTCATTACAACTCCATGAGTTCTTTTTAAGCCCTGAGAAAGCTCTGAGAAAACTGTGCATGAGGCACCTGGGTTAAAATATTGAACTGTGACCACACATGCTTTGGATAGACACAAGAGGATAGCTGCTATAGCAAACAAGCAACGATTTTCTGCATTTACTTTTCTACTACTACCAAGTTCGTTGTGCAAATAACTTAGTTGCTACAAGTCCAGAGTAGCCTACCTTAACAACTGGTATACCAATGTCTACAAGTTGAAAAGCATCAATCATCCCCAAACTCCATATCCTCTTTTTATTCTAAATGTGTATGATGGAATACTCCAGGGCCTTGGAAGACAAAACAGCATCCCAGGAAGCCCCTGGGAAATCCTTTGCATTTCTAGTAGGAAGGACCTAGTTTCCAGCCTCTGCCCTCTCAATCTCCATACACTAGGAGTGAGACAAGGCAGAGTGGAAGGATCAACTGACCTGCCCTGGAACTTGGTGGTGGATAATAACTCTTCTTATTTATCAGTCCCTGGTCAACAGAGAGAAGTGTGTGGTCCTGGAGTGGTCAGTGTGGTCTCTGCTTGAAGGGTTGCTCATGCCAAGCTGGGCAAGAGTATCGCCACTCAGGCCCTTCGGTGGAGCCCAGGGAAGCCATACCTCATTTTCCTCCCAAAGGGAAGAAAACACACAAAACTTTCACTACACCATTGCAGTTGGGCTACATTTCTGAAAAACCAATTAACTTACAACAGAGCCATAACTTAATCCAGAGGCTGCCATCCTGTGCTATCTTAATTATCTCCGTGCTGTTTATATTTTGAAATATTTGGAACATTATTTTCGACTCATGCCATTGGATCTGTTCTCCATGGCTAATTAAACCTGGGGTAGCTCTAGGATGTCAGCTAATGACCTGCTGCTAGCTTCCTGCAATCTCCAAGTTTTTTGTTCTCTCTAAACAAAGGACAATTGCTTTGTTCCAGCAGTAGACAGATCACCAGCTTCTCTATGTGAAATAAGTGTCAGGTAGATCAGAAGTAACTGGAGTCCCAGCATGTAGCGCTGATGCACACAGAGACGCCGGGACTCTGTCAGTGTGGTAGGAAGGTAGCACAAGGTGGCCCTTGAAGATGGGGAGTGAAGCTGGAATTAAAGTTGCACCCATGGCCAAATCACTCTGTAGTGTGCTGAAGCAGAATTTTCCAAACAGAAGCAAGAAAACTTGCTTCTGCTTGGATAAGGTCTGGTGCCTGTAAGTCCACTAACCCCTCCATTCAGTGACTGGGAGAAAATATATGCTTCCCTTAGTTCACCTCCATGAAATGGAGATTATGGACCATGTCTACCATATGTGGGTGGTACAAGAAATCGAATGGTAGAGTCAGATTTTTAGCACAATGTCCTGACACATACTTTATAGCTCTTGGTCAAGGTTAGTCCCTCCTTTGGCTGGGAGGGACATACACAAAAAGTAATCAAGGGCTTTCCTGTATCTGTGCTCAGGGGTCATGCTTGGTGGTTTTCAAATGCAGTGCCAGGGATTGAAGTGGGGTTAGAAGCAGGAAAGGGGAGCACCTTAACTTTCTGGCTTCAAGGCAAAGTCTTTTGTCATTCACTCTCCAAAGTATGGTACACTGGCAAGTGATTTTGGTGGGAGCATTGAGAACAATTGATGTCAGGAGAGAAAAAAGCATGTAGATAACTTCAGGGCACAGAGAGGTCTGTGTTTGTATGTCAAGCCAATATTTTGGTAATAGCTTCTTTGGTTTGCTTTCCCTGGAGAGGTGGCATTTATGTCCAGACCCTCGAATCTTGGCAGGGACGGTGACTGTGTGTGTCAGGGCAGACACGGAAATGACAGAACAGGACTGGAGAGAACACAGCTCCCACTGTCTCCTGCAAAAGCTCCACTGTGAGGTCACCTTGCTGATCTTGTCACACATAAGCCCTTCAGGTGACAGTTCCCGGAGGGTTCAGATGACTGGACCCTCCACTGCTATAGATGGAATGTTGAGTCTCTCTTCACTCCAAATTTATATGATGAGACCTAGTCTCCAAGTGATGCTATTTGGAGATGGGTTGTCTAGAAGAAAAATTTTCATCACAATGATAGTGCTTTAATCATAATAGTGCTCATGATAGTAATACAACAAGAAGTACCATTGTCACCCTAGTTACTATTCATCTTTTGCTTTTGTTATGGTAGTTTTGCTGTGTAGAAATGTTCTTTACAGTCAAATATGCCAATGATCAGTTTACATTTTGCTAGCTTTCCATCTATTTTTACAGGGTTTTCTGCTGTTCAAGTTCAAGTTTCCTTCTTGACCTAATAATATCTGTATGCAAAGCAAGAGACTCTCCTAACTCCACTCCACGGCCTTTCCTGTGTGATCAAAATATGAGTTGATCAAATTTTAGAAAAATGTGGAGTTAGTCACAATTCATGGTTTAATTTTCTTGGAATACTCTTTCCCAAATGGCTACACAGTACTCTTTTATTTTCTTCTAGTCTCTTACCAAGTATCACTTCTCAGAAAAGCCTTCAACTACCCTACAAACTCTCAGTCACTCTTACTAGATTCCATTATTCCTCATGGCTTTTAATTTGCTATGCCCTCATCCCCACTACTGCTTCAAGCACCCAGGAAGTTTACATCTACAGATCCAATCCCTAAAAGAACTGAGAGTCGCTAGATGAGTATTTTATACAAAAATTATTAAAATGCATTTAAAAAATCCTGTATTTTTAACTGTATCACTGTCTTCACTGTCTTCCCAGTTCATCTTCTATTTGCTCAAGTGGGCACCAGTAACATCTCCATATGACCTGTCTCATGCAAGTAGAGCCCAAGGGAACCTGCTTGCTCCAGGAACATAAAGAGCCTCAAACCATTCCATCAGGTCATGAGAATGAGGTCTATAATTGTTACTGGTATCTGGCATATCAAATACGACACGGGTAGCTTGCCAGGCTCTGCCGCGGGTAGCATACTCTTGTAGTCATCTCAAAATCCAGCATTTATTGATGAGCGAGCCAGGCTGTGATAGGCTGGTCTGCTGGTGGAGTTCTGACAAGGAGGAAGTCTGGATGTGGAAAATGGAGGTCCTCATGGAGTGAGGGGTCGTCTGGCTTGTTGGAAGGCTCTGCTGGGGTGGTGGGCCAGGGCTAGAACCCGCCATCCCTCCTGGGCACCTCATGAGTGGCTGGGCACAGTGAGAGTCAGTAGCAGCTCTGCCCCATGTCTGTCTCATGTCCCCATGTATTTTTTAACAACAGTGTAATAAAAACAAACTTGTCGCTCAACTCTTGACCCTTCAATTTTCCGTCTCCTCTCCCTTTCCAAGCACACAAACTTGTGTGTGCTTGGAATGCCTACAACAACTTTATTAGCACTTGCCTCCAGGACAAATAGTCCCTCAATGACTTTTGGTGTGTTATAAGGTAGATTAAAAGTTTCGGTGGGAATCTAGAGTGTTGTTGTACTTTTTTTTTTTATATAGTAGAAATAACTTTTTTAGATCTTTTAGTGTGAAGTTGAAATGTATGGTTGGTTTTCTTTCTGTCAGAGGTTATTTGTAGGTTAATCCAAAAATGGGCGGAGGGAGTTGATATTTTTCATTTTACCAAACAAGGTGACTCTTAGGACTGATTCTTCATGATTTTAAGTTTGTTGTAAACTTTCCAAACCATCCTCTGACGCAACTCATTTAGTTTCTTTGTAGTTTGTCTACCTCCACTGAACAATTGCACGAACCACTTTTCTCTTTTGCTGACCTTGTTTGATCTTAGGTCCATAAAAATTTACCTTTAAAAGAAGGCCACAAATGCATTCCCATCCAGCTAAAGAACTCAGAGTCCCAGAAAGCAGGGTAAATAATAACACCTGCGAGTGAACCAATGAAATGTAATTTTGAACAGTGCACAGATATTCAATTCAAAACTGAAACAGGGACAGCCACCCAAAATAATTACAGTAACCAAAGAAGTGAGGCCAAATAAAAGAAAATTTAATGAAAATAACTGTTTACTTTGAAACCGAATCTAAGAAGAGGAGGGGAGAACAAATATACAAACTAATTTGATTCTGAACCAGTGCAAACATAGAGGCTTATTTGCTTCCACACTGTGAGAGAACATGCAAATGGCGGAAGTCACTTGTGAGTAGGCCGAGCACAGCCCAGAAATGAGAATATACAGGACTCATTTCAGACAATGGTTTCTCTTCAGTTGAATAATGCATGGCATTTCATAAAAAACGTCATATTCATGCAAGTGTCATATCACCATGCGAGCTGTACTGTGCTTTCTTAGTTACATCACAAACCAGAAAGGGTCAGCCTTGTAAATCACGAATTTGATGCATATCCAAGCATATAATACTGACCATAACCCTTTATTAAAATCTTTATTGCTGATTCTCCATTTGATTCGTGTTTGATGTCGTTTGTCACTGGGATATTCCAATTACACACATCACCCTATCTGCATTGGCCTTGATGATGAATTGTAGAACTGAAGAGCAATGACAGAATTATTAAAGATCTTCCTGAGAAGAGAATTATGACTTGATCTTTAGGTCCCAAGTTCCACCTAAAGAGTTTGGATAACTAACTAGTTGTTTTACTTGGACCAACTGGTTGGTTTTATACTTTAGCAATGCAGAACCCCTAATCCCTAAAAAAGAAAGCAGATATGTTGATATAATTAGTAGCCCTCTAATATAATTAGTAGCCCTCTACCAAGATTTCTTGGTATTTCATACTTCATCTCTTAGATGCTTCATAAGCATCTAAATTATTCAAAGAGTAGTAATGCATTTACTCAATAGATCATTACTTACTAATTTCCAAGAGCAGCAACACTTTTAAAGTCAACATTTAAATCATGTTAGAATTATGCTCATGAGAAACCATTATTAATAGTATTATAGCCAAAAAAGTACACAAATTATATGAAAAAAATATAGAAAGCACAGTGACAATATAAAACATTTTTTTTTGTCCCAAGAGTCCTTCTTTGCTGCAATTAATCTTAGTGACTCTTAAACAACCTTGTTCCTTCAGTGGGGGCTCCACTATGAACAGAACTGTCCTGGATAAAGTTTAAATATAACTGACATATAATATTGTGTTAATGCTAGGTGTTAGGACAATATGATTTGGTATATGCATATGCTGAGAGATAATCATGAGAATCACTTTTGTAAATATACATCACCAGAGATACCATTTGTTTTGTTCTTCAAATGATAACTGGGGCCAGGAGGACTGGTCAATGGTTGAAGTTTGCTGCAACTGTGTGGGGGCAAAGGGCAAAGTTAGGATAGAGATGAGGTCAGTATGACAATAATAGTTGAAAATGATCATACTGGACAAGAACAGAGTGTTTAAAGTAGGTCAAGAAATATACATTAAGGATCGTACCCAGAGTACTATAGCTCTGTTACCAAACAACATTAAAAGCAGTTATTTATGACCTTTGTTATGGAAGCAGGAGACCAAAGTATTTGAGTTATAGACCTCATTCCCATGACCTGAAGGAATGGTTTGAGGCTCTCCGCGTTTCTGGAGTAAGCAGATGCCCTTTGGGCTATACTAGCATGTGACAGGACTTATGGAGATGTTACTGGTGCCCACTCGAGCAAATCTAGCAAATCGATGAACAACAGGAAGACAAGTGATACAAGTGATACAAGTGAACCTTTTTAGTATCTATGTTGCAAACCATAATGCCAAAAGGAGAGAAGGAGAGAGAGAAAGGGAGAGAGAGCGAGAGAAGAAAAGTGCCTGCCATAAAAGTGGGGTTGGCTGGTAGTGGAAAACGTGACACTGATGAAGGTAACGGGTGTTGGGACATTGTATGATTGAAACACAATCATGAGCAACTTTGTTACTGTGTATTTTACTGAAGTCCAATTAAAAAAATAAAATAAAATTGAAGAAAAGTCAATGATATAATAGAGTGTTGCTAACTATAGTCATCGTGGCAATAGGCTACTACTTCCCTAATCTAAGTCTTCTTGCCTCTCATCACATACTTTGTGACTCTCTTCACCTTTGACCTCTGGCAACCACCACTTTATACTCTATTATCTCTATTCAGTATGTTTTAGATCCTACCTATAAGTGGCATCAAAGTCTTTATCCATTAGACCAACTTCACTTGACATAATGAACTTAAGATCCAGCTATGTGGCTATAAGATTTCCTTGCTTTTTAATGATTGAATCAAAATCTGACACATCTATACAAGACTTTCTGGTGAATAATTTGTTTCCCTATCTTGGGTACTTAAGTAATGCTGCTAGAAACATAGGAAGGCAAATGTGTATGCATATGTATGGATACCCCTGCCCCTTGAGGTGTTGCAGGTATGGCTGCAGTGCCCGGCTGCATCAGCAGGTGTCAGACAGGAGACAGGCTTGTCTACACTCAGTGCTCTGCCCTGTGGGGCCCTGGATGGTGGATGTTCTGACAGAGAAAAAGACTGGGTCCCCTGGGATGAACCCAGAGCCACGGCAGAGCCTGGCAAGCTACCTGTGGTGTATTCTATATGCCAAAAACAGTAACAATAATAGACCTCATTCCCAATGAATGGAGATGCTACTGGTGCCCGCTCGAGCAAATCAAAAGAACAACGGGAAGACAAGTTTCAAGTGACATATATAGATATAGATCCTTTTGTTTGCTTTCTGGGCAATAGCAGACAGTTCTCAAAGGCTCCTGGTTCTGTGCTCAAGGGTTGCTCCTCCCAACTCCTGGTGATAAACCAGTGTGTTCATGTAAGACATGCACTACAACCCTTTCAACTATCTCCTTGACCCATGACTGATGTGTCTCTATAAAGAGAACTCTTCATTTATTCCCAACAAAGTTTCTTTTGAAGATTTGATTTTATCATTGTCTGTACTGCCCTAAACCCTGAGTGTAAGGATAATCTAGCATGGCCGCTGTATTTTATAGAGACAGACAACCAATTGCAGAGACACCAGGGGTCGAGTGATTGAGCTGGGCGTGAATGACAGGACTCTGCCCAGTGTCCAGTCCTCTGTCTCTCCATTCCATCACTCTGCCTCCACTTTACAAGCCAGCCAATCTGTCATTATGAAAAAGGGCCAGTAAAAACATTTCGGTGTCAATAAACTAAAAGAAGACTAAACTTCTTGCAGATACTGCAGTTGAAGCAATTCTCCTGTTTCTCCCTCCTTTGCCCTAAAAGTTAATAAAGCAAATCACCTTAGAGACCGTTTGTTCCTGAAGTACAAGGCCTTGCAACCTACATGGAATGAATCACAAACCTCTCTCAGAACCAATAAAAAATAAATAAATGAAAAGTCAAGTGTGTTTTCAGAATTCCCTGCTGGGTGGAACAGAGTGATTAGTGAGCATTAGTCCAGCAACAATGGGAATGCTGGTCTCTAACTTGTGTGTGTATTAGTATTATTAAAAATATATTATATATTTTTTATTATCTTACTGCTTGGTGCCTTGTGAACTGAAAGGAAAATGAGAAAAGAGGGGGGGGGAAGGCAGTATGTCCTGGACCTGGGTCGCTGGAACAAAAGAAAAAAATGCTGAATTGTTTAAAATAAGGAAAATTCATGTCATTTCAGAAGACAATGGCATCCTCTGTACTCATCTCTGACTCAGTCTGTGACATCTTGAACTGCCTATGAAATGGCAAGTATCTCCTTGATATGGTCTTTGTGTTTACATCTCCCTAAAAATTATTTTCAAAATATGACCCATGTGGGAGATAAAGGTCACTTTCCCACTAAGGGAGAGAGAGAGAGCAGAGAGAAAAAGAACAGAGGGAAAGGGGAAGGAAAAGATTGGTGAGGAGATGAAAAAATGAAGGTACAGTTCGGGAAACAGAGGGGCCACAATTAGGGGGGGGCAAAGAGAGAGCGAGGCAGCAATAATGAATAATTTTCAATGCCTCTGGGCCTGGCACTGCTGTGAAAATTAGAGGGACTGGGTTAGAGAGATTTTCCTGGGATTAAAGCCCATGTCTTGTATGTAGCTGACCCAGTTGGGGAGCCCTGGCACCATACGGGCCCTCAGCATGGCAAGAAGCAGTCCTGGGGCCCCGCAGCATTGCCAGGTGTGACTCTGGGTGCACCTGAGCAACTCCAGTGGTGGCCCGAGTAATTGTCAGTCCCGCAGGGCCTGAGCAGCACTGCACCCTGGGGACCTCACGTTGAAAGGCTCACCAGGTTGGCTAAGAATTCCCGGGAGATAGCCCCTAGCCACTTTCAGGGTGAAGCGAATATGTGTAAGCAGGAGGACGCCCTGATACCTCCCCTCTGTGCTATCATGATGGCAAAAACCATGACCTTTGCCCAAGGTCTCACAGCATGGGAATAGTTGCAGGATCAGAATTGATACCAGTGAACCAGTTCAACTTGTCCTTCAGGCCAAGGAGTTTAGTCCTCAGGAAGGTGGACCTGCGTGGTGTGTGTGAGTCCACAAGGCTGAGGTGGGGTCAGTGCCTGCTCCAGGGTGTCCAACTTGCCACTCAGCCCCTGCTCCTCCCCGAGGCCGCCCTGCACAGGCAGGCACCCCCTGGGACTCCAGGAAGAAAACCTCACAGTGCAGAGAGAATCCACAGGCCCTTTCTCAACACTTTCTGAGCTTTCAGTCGACTCTTCTAGAAGGCGTTCTAGTAACCATTCAACTGTCACCTCATTGACGACAGGTGTACAGCTGTGTAGTCTGTTCTTGGTCACAGGGACCTGAATGAACAAATATTTGACCTTTGCTGAAAAAATTAGATGTAACTTCATTTGATTTTTTAAAAGAAAGCTAAAGCCACTTTTTTGTTTGTTTGGGGCCATACCTGGTGGTGCTCAGGAGTCACTCCTGGGGGTGCTTGGGAACCCTGTGCAGTGCTGGGGATCAAGTTGGGGGTTGGGTGCATGTAAAGAAAGTGCCTTAATCCCTGTATGATCTTCCAGCCCTGAAACTACTTTTTACATTTAAATCTAATTCAGTTTTTGACACTAGGCATCATGGTTTACAATACTGTTAATGATAAGGTTTCATGTTGTTTTGATTTGCATTTACCTAGTGATAAGTGATATGTAGCATATTCTCATATAATTTTTAGCCTTCTGTATCTCTTCTTTGAGGATGTTACTGTTCGTTTCTCAAACTTACCCCGTTTTTTTGATGGAGTTGTTTGCTTTTCCTTGTAAAGTTCTACCAGTGCTTTGCATGTCTTGGATACTAATCTTTATCAGGAAAGGTGGGCAAATACTCTCTCCCAATGTGTGGGCTGTGTGTTGTCTTTGTAAAAGAACTTTTAAAAAACTAGATTTCTTTTTAGTTTTCTATGTATGTATATTTGCTTTGGAAAGTACAAAAACAATCACAAAATAGAACAACAATAAATTTTAATCTACCAAGAAAGAATTAGCCAGGGGGGGAATATTTTCTTGTACTTCCGGGCACTAATTCTATCATGCAGAGAATTAGAATCAGGCACCATAGGGGATGTGTATTTTTTTTCATTCTTGCTTCAATAACACATCGTTAAGAATCCTAGATACTCCTCAAAAACTCTTTTTTTATTGTGCATGTGACATTTCATAGTTTCAGTGCAACCTTTCTGCAACCATTTGCATGCAGTTAAAATTATAGATTCTTTCCAGATTTTGCAATAACACTGAATATTTTTGTCCTCTGATTTGTCCCTATGTAGGTCATCAACTTATACATTTTAGATCAATTCCTTTCAATTGACAGCTCCTTCTTCGTTTAAGAATTAAACATAGTGAAAAGACGTTTCCACTGAAAATGTTTCAAAAGATTCAAACAAACTTTAGCCTGGGGAAATATCTTAATACAGAGTGGTAAATAAAGATTAGAGAAAATACCTCTGATTACTTGATCACTTGATCACTTGACATCCCGTTATTCATCAATTTGCTCGAGTGGGCACCAGTAACATTTCCATTTGACCTATCACATGCCAGTGTAGCCCAATGGATGCCCAATGGCATCCAATGT